>VMDR010019507.1:0-18286 GCA_007922815.1 Macrotus californicus | reverse complement strand
ATTTTATAATAAAATGCTGACTTTAATTATAGCACAGAGTAAAGCAGCATAATAATTAACATGTAAAGTATATGCAAATAGACTATTATTATGTGAAAAATCAAGCTGAGGTTCAGTTCTAAAAATCTGCATGTTTAGTAAAAACAAATAAAAAATGATGATTAATTCACCCCCATAGCCTCAGAGTAGCCTCAGAGAACATCCCTGTGGTTCATGACATGGAAGGAAAAGGATTGGGCTTGATGACTTGTATTAGTATGAGGAGTAACTCTAGTTTCTGAATACAACATGTAAAACTGACTCAGGTATGGCTTAAGAAATACAAAATAACTTCTCAGACTGATTAAATCTTCATCAATCTTTTAACTACATTATTTTTCTGGTTAACAAACATTGGCTAATAGTGTAAGAGAGTTTCTCACCTATTTATTAAATTTGCTTTAACCCGTATGACTTGTAAATCATTCACATGGGGGACAGAAAAAGAAACAGAGGTCACCCAGCCTGGTTGCTGCACTAAGCCCTCATCAGGCACCATCTGGAGCACGGGTACCAACACCCACAGGTGAGACTGATGTGAGAGAGATGTGTCTTACTTATCTTGCTGTCCATTAAAACCCTTTCTGTTGGCCCTTGCTACAATATGTGTGAGTTCTTGAGCAGGACAATTAAGGACACAATAGGTCTATGACCTGGAAGAGGACCCTCACCTGACCCTATTGGCCTTGTGATCTCAAACTTCTAGTCTCCAGAACTCTGGGAATGGATTTCTGTTATCAGCTACCCAATGTATGCTCTTTCATGGCAGCTGTTCGAAGTAAATCATCAGAATAGTGGAGATTATGGTTAGAGAGTAACATAAATCTGTTACTAGTCTCTCACTAGTGCCAGGCACTGGGTTTTAGATATTATATGTATGGTGGAGTTGCATTCTGAACTACAAATTAATCTAATTATTTTCTCTAATTCCCTATCCCTCTTCTCTCACATTTGCAACCCAAGGGGCCTTTCCCCTCTATCTATCTCACACTAAAGGGAAAACAATGATTGAAAAAAATCCTGCCAAATTAAGAGGAAGAAAGTTTTCTTTTCAGAGACAGACTCTCCCTTAGATAAAACAGGAGTGAGGAAATGGAGAGAAGAAAGGAGTACATGGAGTGTTTGAAGAGACCTCAGTGATGAAGCCAAGGTGGGTCATGAAATCTACTGCCCTGTCAACCTATCAGCAGTGAGCAAGCTGATCTTCCATAGTTTGAATGCCTGTAAGCTCCCCATTGAAGAGGTGGTAGGAAGTTTGGGCATCCTGATGAAAATGGGGCTAATGGAAGAACCTCTCCCCGGACCAAAGCAGCCCTAAAGTGAACCAGTAGGGTATTCCCCTCTGACCGCAGGCAACATACAATTACATATATGACAGGAAACTGAGATGAAGTAACTTGGGAAAGATCAACTATCCAGCCAGTTTGGAAGTAGGGAGACATGCCCATGTCTGGCATCAGAGCTTTCAATGATCATAATATTCTACTCGTGCGTATCCACTGCAAAATAATTCAGGATAAGGATTTACTAACAGGGTGACATCCCTGTGCCTCTAACAAGTATCCATCTTCTCAGAGGACAATGGGTTGGGCTTTTTTTTTTCTATTACATAATTATTTTCCTCATAGAGAGATCTGAGTCAAGGTCATTTCCAACAAACAGACAGACCAAACCTTGCCAATTCCCATGCAGCCTGGGCTTTAGAATGTCAATACCACTTGCAGGTGCTCACATTTCAGATTTGTGGAAATTTAGATAAATGGGTTTTTAATTAACAAGAACTGGATTTCAACCCAGGGGAGAGTATGTCAACCTTAGAATTAGCTGTGTAATTTATCTAGTTTTTAAAATGTCAAACTTGCCCACTCACCTGCATTTCTGGTAACTGTGCTATGGTTCCCAAGGAGCTCTCTATAACTGGCCTCCTAGTGCCAGCTGCTGGCGTGAGATTTACACAAGAACAATATAACTTTAGTTTATATAATCAAGTGGCTTTGTCTTTTGTTTTGAGCATAAAAAAACCCACGTGACTTTGAGTTTGGTGATTATTTTTGATGCAACACTAAACATAATCTATAAAAGAAAAAAACATCAATGTTGGTCTTTAGTAAAAGTAAAAACTTTTCTGCAAAAGATGCTATTAAGAAAATGAAAGAAAAGCAACAGACTGGGAGAAAATATTGGGAAAACACATATGATAAAAGACATAAAAAATGACAAAGAACTCTTAAAACACAAAGTAAGTTAAATTACTAAATAATGGGCACAAGAGCTGAACAAATATCTCATCAAAGATATACAGATTAGCAAATAAGCATATGGAAAGATGCTCAACGTTATGTGACACCAGGGAAATGCAAATTAAAACTATAATGAGATACCATTTTATACATATTAGAATGGCTAAAAATCCACACAGCTGATATTTCCAAATGCTGCGGAGGCTATAAAGCAACAGAAACGCCCATTCATTACTGAAGGGAATGCAAAATGGCAAAGCCATTTTGGAAGATGGTTTGTCAGTTTCTTACAAAGCTAAACATAATCTTGTAATCTTAATGTATGATTCAGCCATCAATCTATTATGTATTTACCTGGATGCTTTAAAAACACAACCGCACAAAAAACTATGCACAGATTTTTTCCCATTTCTTTCTTATTGTTCAAGTACAGTTGTCTCCATTTTCCTACCACCACTTTCCCCTGCCCCACCCACCCCCACCTCCCACCCTTTGGTTTTGTCCATGGGTCCTTCATACATGTTCCTTGATGACCCTTCCCCTTCTTTCTCCCGTTACCCACCTCCCCACTCCCCTCTGGTTATTATTGTATCACAGCTTCATTCATTCATAATCATCAAAAACTGGAAGCAACTAGAGTTGTGCAAATGGATAAACAAGCTGTTTTACAGCTTTGCAATGAAATACTATTCTGCAATAAAAAGGAGTAAAGTTATCAAGTCACACAAACACATGGATGGCTCTTAAATACATATTACTAAAGGAAAGGAGCCAATCTGGAAAGGCTATGTATACATACTTCTAATTATATGACAGTCTGGAAATGGCAAAACTGTAGAAATAATAAGCAGATAAGCAGATTCCAAGGGTTCAGTGGTGGAGAAGGCGGAATAAATCATTGAAACACAGCATGTGGGAATTTGGTGGGGAGATGAAGCCATTCAGTAGGATACTGTAATGATGGATGCATGAAACGATGTCTTTCTCAGAACCCCCAGAACTTACAGCAGAGAGTAAAGCTTTTTGTATGCACATTTTATGGAATCATTTAAAAGATTTTAAAGGCTACCACAAGACAGAATGCACATTATGGCGCAATGAGCTAAATGTATGAAACAACTTCACTGAAGGGGATGGACAGAGAGTTGCTGACTGAAGTAATTTGGGAGATACATGGAATCTCTAAGACTGGAGAGGAAAGGAACTGCATATAAACACAATTCGCCCTGTTTGATAAGGTGGTTCCACACCGTAGAACTGGTTAACAATTCCGGTAACATCTTACACGTACAGTGGGCCCTTTGTGCCCACAGGTGTTACATCCAGGTATTTCATTCACCACAGATCAAAAGTACTGGAAAAAATCCCAGAAATTTCACAAGCAAACTTGAATTACTACTGAATTGATGCAATGAAGTGTAGGCACACCCTGCTGTAGCCTTTATGCAAATACAGGTTAAATGCAAACACTACACTATTTTACATAAAGGACTTGAGCATTTGAGGATTTATGTATCATAAGTGTTGGGGACTGGAACTAATACTCCCTGGGTACTGAGAGATGGAATTAAACTATTAAGTTAGTGGATGGCATATTTCTCCTTGTTGGAGTAGGAGGTTACAGATAAGTAAGGGGAGAAGTTAGAATGATCCATAGGAAATAATGGATTAGAGTTTGTGACGTTGGTGTAAATTCATAATCAGCTTAACATAGAGGTGCTGACATACAGGAATATTTACAGATATATGCACATACATGGGCTAGCACACACACACACACATATTCTTCCTCTGTCAGCTGAAAGGGCTTAAACAGGGCTGTCAAACTTATTTTCATCGGGGGCCATATCAGCCTCGCAGTTGCCTTCCAAGGGCCAAATGCAGTTTCAGGACTGTGTAAATGTAACTACTCCTTAACAGATAAGCAAGAGGTTGGCACTGCCGCCGGGTAGAAACAAGGTGCCGGGACACATAAAACAAGGTGGAGGGCTGGCAGGCCTTGTGTTTGCCACCTGAGGCTTAGAATAAATGGCATCCTAGTGGCAATGATCACCCTTAGCAAGAAGATCTTGGTTTTACCATTCTTAAATTTTAGAAAAAGGAAGAGAGTAAACAAATCTGCTGTGCAGAACAACTCCAAATAATTTATGTAGGTATTCCAACCTTGAGTGTGGGCTGCATGCAGTAGTTTCCTTCCCCAGAGCACAGTGTGGGAAGGGAGAGAAGAAAGAGTGACTTCATAGTGGAGTGACCTGACAATCACTGTCTTAGGTGGCTGACAAAGGGCGACAATAAGAGTAGTAAGTCCTGTTAACAGTATGTACTCTTGATGTGATGAGAATGGCACTGCCTCTCAAAAACCCTAACTTCCAATCTAATCATGAGGAAAATATCAGGCAAATGCTAACAGAGAGGTATTCTACAAAACACCTGACCAATATTCTCCAAGACTGTCAAGGTTGTCAAAGCTAAGAAAACTCTGAGATACTGCCACAGCGAAGAAGACGTGATGTCTAAGTGCCACGTGGAATCCTGGGTGGAATACTGGAGCAGAAAAAAAAGGTGATAGATAGAAACTGAGAAAATCTGAATAGATCATGGCTAAAGGGGAGTGTTCATAACAAGGGAAACTGGGTGTGAGCTGTGTGGAAATTCTCTGTGCTTTCTTCACTATCTTTCTGTGAATCTAAAACTGTTCTAAAACTTAGAAAAATATTTAAGAAAATACATGTGTATTTAAAACTTTGTACACTCAGCTCCCCGATCAATACGTAAAACGTTACTAGCACCACCAAAGCCCCGTCATCTTCTCCAGACCCCCATCCTCTAGACCCCCATCCTCTCTAAGCTCAACCACTGCTTCCCCCGGGGCAAATACATTCCTAGATCTCTAACAACATGCATTAGTTGTGCTTGTCACTGAACTTAATACACAGATAGAATCATGCAGCGAGAAGAAGAATCTTTTTTAAATGACAAATTGGTAGAGTCACTGGGGCTCCTATGGGAATACGTTTGCCCTTCATCAGTAAGGTGCCTGTGAGCAGTGGCAAAGCCTTATATTTGACTTCAGATGTAACTTAAGCTATTTGGAAATGAAATAATTAGAGAGAGCAGGAGAATAGGGAATTTACAGGGAATTTAGTCTTTATAAAATTCCTTCTCCCCAAACTTTTCAATTATACAGAATTTGCATTCTCTAGCTTATTTCAACGTTTTCTGGTTAACACTTAAATACAACAAATGTTGCTTGTTAGGTTTTCAGATCATAAGCAAATGACATTTGTATTTTCAATAGTTACTCCCCTCTCCTCAGTCTAAAATCCAGGCATTTTATGCTCCTGTGTAATGGCCCTGTGAGAGTCCTTCTTGATTTGTTCTAACTACCAGTTTAACAAATCTTGGAGACATAGAGTTTTATTCTAGTTTGGTCCTCACACTGCAGATGCAGATTTCCAGGCCTACCCAGCCAGCCCGCTGAATCAGACTTGGCAGACAAGTGCTGCGTATTTGTACCTGTGTAATATCACCATGGGGTTCTTTCATCCCCTCAAGTTTGAGGACCCCTTCGTAGGTGTTAGATATGGTGTAACTGGTGAATTTTCTTCGTGGTATCTTTATAAAATATAATTTAAAACCATTTTAAATGAGTGTGTGAATGTCTGTATATATGTGTGTGTCGGAATTTTTAAATTTATGTGCCATAACTCAGATTCATAAATCTATAATCTTATTTTCTATTAATGATTTTATCTTGCTATTCAACTCCAATTTTGAAAGACTGGGAAAAAAACTCTTAAATTTAGTTTATCCGTTGCTTCTTGTGTAAAATTTTGTTTTCATTTCCACAAATCCTCTTTTGGAGACCTAGCCAATCTTTCCATGAGTTAGTCTTAGGAAATTCTGGCATTGCTCCACCTTGCCCTTTCTTTCTGAGAGTCCTTCATGGCATTAAGGTGCGGAGCTCCGTGAAAGTTAATCATGGCTTCCTGGACTTGTTTCTTAGCCATTGTCAAGTCATCACATGGCCATGGCGAGTGTTTTCAGAAGCCATACTGAAAGTAGAAGTTTTAACTTTTCCTTTTCTACATGAGGGGAACAAAGAATATCAACCACCACTCCCCCCTGCCCCAAATACTAGAATCCCTAATTTTAAAAAAGAGTGGTGATGGTACAGGCAGCTCCTATCTCTTTAAACAAGAATGCGTTGCCCTTTTTCCTTTTTATTGTTTTTTTTTATTTTTCACCATCCTGCCTAATAACAGCTAATGTTTATTGAGTGTCTTTTATGCTGGGCTGTGTTGTAGGCATTTGACCTTCACAACAATGTGATGAGATCAGTCCTTTTATTACTTCCGTTTGACTGGGGCGCAGTGAGGTCAAGTAAGTTGCCCATGGTAATATAGCTAGTGGGCCGTGGGGCTAATATTCAAACCAGTCAGTCTGCCCCTAAAGCCCCAAGCTCTTCCTACCATGCTGTGCTGTTTCTCATTCATTTACTCCACAGAGAGTTACTGCTTACCCTCTGCTATGAGCAGATCACCAGGGACATAGTGATGCATACAAAAGATAGGGCCACTGCTTCATGGACCTGGTTGAGTGCGGCATCTTTAGGTGTGACTATCAGGAAAGAATTACTGATATCTTAAGGAGGTAACACTGAATGATCAGACGAACAAAAAGAGAAAACAGCACTCCAGACATAGGGAAGCAGGATGAAGACCCAAAGTAAGGAAGGGTTGGAACGTTAGAGAACACAGGACTGCGTGGTGCAGAAGTGAAGTATGAGTGGTAGGAAAGGTGGGACAGGCAAGTCAGAGTCAGACCGTGCAGGGCTGCAGAGCTGAGCACAAGGTGGTGGATTCGTTCTAACATCCCTGTTTCAAGCAGGGTGATGACAGGTTCTGATATGCACTAAACATATTTTGAACACTGTGTGGGAAAGTCAGGTGGGAACAGGAAGAATAGTTATGCCTTATACTTCTTTAATATGAAAGCTGTTGCCTTTGTGGAGATTTGCAAAACTGATCAACAATAGATAAGTTGGACCTTTTGTTAGGAAGTCTTTCTTGTCACCGCAGAACATTCTGAAATAAAGGCAAAGGAAAATGATGGCACTGGTGTCTTTGTTAATGTAATGCCTTTCATTTTTATTTTAATCTAGTTATTTTCTAAGTTAACTTCTTTCTCCTGATGTCATATAGACAATCTTAGATGAGCCCCCAAGATGCTTGGGCTTCATAAAAACCATAAAGTGCCTGAAAGGTCCCTGTAAATCAATGGCTATAATTTTCCTGAAGAGATTCCTTTCAAAACTCTGGTTGGAACAGTTTGCATCTCCTGAGAATTTAGTTTTAAACAGTCTGAATTTGATTTATATCACTGGCCAAATGTTTATGGTGCACATGTCACTAGGAAGGTACTTACCTGGTTGTGCAGACAGCATTGATATGTATCTGCTATGTCATCTAATTTTATGGAATTTAAAAGTTATGTCTTCATTCATAAATGTTTGAAAACCTATGATGTGGAAAAGATAGGCATCATGGCTATGAAGATGAATAGCACAGAGTTTCCACTTTAAAGGATTTTACGGCCAAGTACAAGGAGGCATAATTAGAGCAACATAAAAGACAGGCCGTGATAGAGAAGAGAGAAGTGATTGCTTTCCATTAATCGTCAGGGAGAATGTCATACAGAAGGCATCCACCTGGAAACAGAGGCCGAGGCTGTTGCCAGTGTTCTGAAAGATTGCTTGCTTTCAGAAAGAACCCTAGGGAAGGGGAGCAACAGACCAGGCAGTGTGAAACAGGCAAGGAGGGAAAGCTAACTCCAGAGTCCATTGTAGACTTGGTCACCACTGGAGATAACTTAGCTTGATTCTGCCTGAGCCTTGTGTGAAGTTGTAAAGATTGTGTCCCAGAACTGCCTTTTTGAGAGACAAAAGAGACTAGAACTTAATAACAGTGACTCTCTCTCCACTGATCAATAGTTGCCCATTGGGGCATTAGCTCCCTTATGATTCCAGATTGCATATAAGTAAGTAGCCAAAGTGGTTCTGACAGGTGTCCTGTATCAGAGAAGTGTGGGACAGAAAGTGAAAGATAACTGGTACAGCTAAGAAGAGGTGCTGGCAGGTGGCACCTGTGTGAAGCTGGCTGCTGTGGCAATGGCTGGGGTAAAGAGAAGGCTGAGGGGACATAGGGGTATGGGGATGGGAGCAAAGTTTCTTTATACAGACAACTTTGACATGAGGTAGCATTTCAACTGTAACTCAGAGATGTATCAGGATTTTATACATAGCGATTAAGAATATAAAGTAAGGAAGGGATATTAGTTAGAAATGTGTTCCCGACAGAGCAAAGCTGGTGAATAAACATATGGATTTGGGAGAGCATAGCAGAGACGGGCATTATGACAGATAAAAGTGGATATATCTCTAGGGTGATAAAGAGTGAAAATTTTCAGTAGTAGACTCTGGAATGGGCCATCATTGACCCATGGGTGGAAATCATTGGCCAGGGCTGCTCACATGCTAACCCCTGGCTCCAGGCAGCACTTTGAAAGTCAGATGCATTATCATGGCTGAAGGGTCGTTCTCCATAGGAAGGTGTTGTGGTTAAAATGCTGTAATGTGGTTTACTGTCTAAACCTACCTGTGCCCCGCTCTGTATGTCTACAAATTCTTTGATGCTCCTTCCCTTGAGAGGGCTGCGTTTCCTTTCCCTTAAGTGTGGATTGGACTTAGTGACTTGCTTCTGACAAATAGAATATGGTGAAAGTGACAGTCACAGCCAGTCACAGTTCTGACACTAGGTTATTAAAGGTAAGCAGCTTTTTCCAAGTTTCTCTTTCTCTCTTTCTTTCTCTCCCCCACCCCTATGTCAGAAAAAACTAAAGCTTTTCTATGGCTCATATGCAGAGTCCCTTCGGGTGAAGAACTGAGGCCTTTGGCCCACAGCCAGGAAGGAACTGAGCCTTCTTCCCAACAGCCATGTGAGTGAGCGTGGAAGGATACCCCTCAGCTCCAGCAACGCCTTCGGCTGACTGTAGCCTGGGCCAAAAACTGGACTGCAAGTTCATGAGGAACCCTGGGCCAGAACCATTCAGTGAGCTGCTCCCAATTCTTGACACACACAAGTGGCGTGATAATAAATCCTGTGTCAGCACTAAATTTGGGGGAATTTTTTATATAGCTATTGATAACTAATACACAAATGATGCTGAACAGACAGAAAAATAGATGATCAGTATAGGTTAAAAGGGCTGAATTTACGGTGGGATTATGGACAAAGAAAATAAAGACACATGGAGACTAGGTTTATGTGAGAACAGTAACCAAAAAAAGGTAAGCATAAATAGAATCCTACCATACGTAAAAAAAATGAGTGCAAAAATATTGTTTTGTTTTATCACATAGCAAGTCATCCCAGACTTATATGTTCTTAAGGATAACTAATGTTACATAAGGGAGTCAACTCCAGATTTGGCCTGAGGAATGTATCACCAATAGGAAAATAATAAGATATTGGCATTGCTTACTCAGTACTCCTAATTTAAAAGAAGTTAGTGTAAAGTCCAGAAGAAATGTATAGCTAATAGATTCCAGGTTCAAATTGATTGCACCCTAATTCTACAGTTCCCTAAATGTAATGAATCCAATATTTTGAAATATATTCATACCTCTTTGTATTTTTCTGTAATGTGTTCATAATTGTCCCAGTAGTCACCTAGAAGTATGGCATCCCTTTGGGTTTGTGAAGTGGAGAGCAACATCTGATGCAGCAGGAATGCAAGGAGAATGTGTTAATGCTGTATATAGCTTATAATACTCAAAATAGTATTTTGGTGAAAAATGGTTATCTAGATATCTAAGCTTCTCTCTATGTTTCTGGTGATTAGGTCATAAGTCTTACTCTGCTCTCCTAAGATAGACAAGATAGTTTCAGGGCCAAAAACTCCTTTCTTCTCTTTGCACTCAATACGCAAAGAGAACATTTTGAAAAACATCCTGCCTCCTCGGCTGGAGTTTGAAAACATCCTGGCAAGTGGTGTAATTCCATGGGAACTGTGTGATGGAGGCTGCAACTCCGGGGGAAAATGCTCAGGATCCAATGTGCCAAAGGGGCATAAACACACTATCTCAGAAGAGGCATACTGGCCAGAGGGAGCCGGATAGCTAGACTTCAGGAAGCACACATGATCCTCTAGGTCCTTCCTCATTGTAGAAAGGGTCTGAGAGTTCCTAAGCACCCCACAAGGCATGCAGATGTGAGAAAGGGGACAGAAAGTGGCCTGTCAAATTTTGAGTTTTAAGGCAAAGCTACTGCAGATAGGAACTTTGAGACCCAGGAAAATACCTGCAGCCAATGTCTTCAGAGGTGGCTGCCAGCACATGACACACAGAGAGTGATATATGGTCAGTCATACTTCATTGCACCAGATTCCTGACCAACGGAAGACTCTCCACAGCGTAGATTCTGCAGGCACCACGTGGATTCGCAGCTGCTGACATGAGATAGCGTGTCTTTCCCTCTCTCAAAAGGGAAGAGATAGAAATTTGAAGAAAACATTTTATGTCAAAGAGCTGCAATTACTTAAAAAGAGGTCTAATGTTAGAGTTTTCTTTCTTTTGGCTTCTGAAAAAGAACAGATCAGAGAGAGAGAACAGGAAGAGTCTACACATTCTGTATTCCTCTGCACCACAGTAGGGCTGAATATGTGACCCTGCTGAATTTATCTCCTTGTGAGTGTGATTATAATCCAAATGTTTCTGATTCCAGGAAACCATACATAAAACCTGCTCATCTGTTTTAGTTACATTATTTTGTAAAAGAATAAGAATAGGCAACATGGGCACACAGTAATTTCTGAACTTGGCTCCTGCTGTACTACCATAATGCAGATGTGACTTCCTGAGTTCTTAGACTTGCGTACTGTGTTGTGATTTTATATTATTTAAGTTTTTCTATAGGATAAGAACATAAGAGGCTATCTTTCTTAATAGCAGATGTCTGTAATTTTTTCCAGTTTAAAATGCTCTCTCATAAGTGAATAGCATTGTTTACCACTTTCTGAATGCATATCCACTGAGATAATTTATTTCTATGACAAGAACTTCCACACATTGAGACATTTTGTATTTTCAGTTAGCTTGCATTTTCAGAGACATAGATAAACCACCTTTAATCCTTTTTTAAGGTCTGGGCTTCTGGGTTTTTTTTTTTTTTTTTACTTTTGGTAATAGCTATTAAAGAATTCCTTAGAAACAAATTAACTTTCCAAAGGCTGTGTATATTCAACCTATTAAATTTGCATCAAAAGTCTATAATGAACACCACTCAGATCATTCAAAGCTGAGTCATTGTTACATAATTAAAGTAACCCCTTAGCTCCTAATATGGTTTATTGCACAAGCAGGGGCACTAAGCAAGACAGAGAAAAGCAGGTGATTACTTCTGTTAATGTCAGTTGCCTGACTTTAGCTCCTCTCCCAACCATTCTTCAGTGAAATTAAACTACTTTTCCTTCTTAACTAAATCCTTGGAGCCCATAGTGTTAGCATAGTTTCTTCAGAAGCACAAGCACATTCCACTCCCTCCCCTTCTCCAGCATTTCACTAAACACTTCTCGGAATACAAACTATTTTCAAACTCCCATCATTTCTTCCTATTAAATCTACTCAGCACCATCATTACTTTTGTTTACTTCTTTTCTGTGCTTCCCATCACCCCTCATTCATTCATTTCACCACTAAGCTGAAGCTGTGCCACAGTCTGTGTTTAATTATGGGATGAGCACGTAACACGAGATCTACCCCGTCACAAATATTCCCAGTGCACAGCACAGCATTGAAGCTGCAGGCATGGTTCTGTGCAGCAGATCTGGACAACTCAATCAGCCCCTGTAACAGAAACTCCACACCGAATGGGTAGTAGTGTCTCCCCATTTCCACTCCTCCCAGCGCCAGCAGCCTGTATTCCACTCTCTGCTGCTCGGTGTTGTGCTACTCCAGCTCCCTCCTCCAGTTCCTTTGTGGACTTAGATAGTCACAGACAGATAAACACTTTATTTTTCAAAGATGGTCTAGCGACCTACTTTAATAAAGATTGAGACCAACTGGCATGAGTTTATTCAATTTCTCCCTTCCATGACTTAAAAAAATCCTACACACTAAGTCTTTCTATCTACTTTTCTTCCTAGTCCATTTCTTTCCAATACCCTTTATAAATTTTCCCTCAGCCCTATCTATTTTGTCTTGCATTATTAACTTCTCCTATCAACTGAAATCACTCAGCTCTTTGCACTCAAAAAAGAAAAAAATAGTTCTTTCAGTCCTGTTGCGCTCTCAGATTACTACACATGTGTCTTGTTCTCCCATCCAACCCCTCATCCTAAACCCTCCCCAGCTCCTCTTCCATCCCTCTTATACTAATAAACCATTCTGTTTATGAATTCCTTAGCTTATGTTTGTAAGCCCTTCCTCCTGGGACTCTCTATATGACTAATTACAGATATTCTTCACTATGGCTTTCTTGAAATGCTTTTCTTCCCCTGACACTATTATGGGCTAAATTGTGTCCCTTCAAAAATTTACTTGTTGATTCCTTATACCCAGAACCTCAATACCTCAGTACTTCAGAACGTGTATACATTTGGGATAGGTGTTTTTAAAGAGGTGACTACATTAAATTAAGGATGTAGAGTGGTGATAATCCAATCAGACTGACATCCCTTTGAGAAGAGAATATTAGGATATCCACAGAAGCCCCAGGGATCCTGGTACACAAACTGAAGACTGAATGATACAGTGAGAAGGCAGCCACCTGCAAACCACAGACAAAGGCCTCAAAAGAATCCAAATCTGATGACATTTTGAGCTTGGACTTCCAGCTTCCAGAACAGTGACAAAACATATTTCTGTTGTTTAAGCCACAGCATATTTTGTTACGGCAGCCTGAGTGTTCTGCACCCAATTACAATGTGTGTGTGTGGGGTTCCCCACACCGTCAACAATATTCCAACACCAGCTGGGTTTCCTACGTAATTCAACTGTGACACTACCCATCCAGAGACAGCTCATGTTCCACATGCTAAGGGCTCCGGCCTACAAGATGTCCCCCTACCCTTACTTTAGACATTAATTACAAGCTCAGGTTGTCACAGCTGCTTCCGACCCACCTAGACTGGAGGTTCCCAGGACCTCCTTCTAGGGTTCAATTAATTTCCTAGAACACCCTGGCTGGTGTGGCTCAGTGGATCGAGTGTCAGCCTGCTAACCAAAGGGTCGCCGGTTCAATTCCCAGTCAGGGCACATGCCTAGGTTGTGGGCCAGGTCCCCAGTGGGAGGCACAGGAGAGACAACAACACATTGATATTTATTTCCCTCTCTTTCTCTTCCCCTTCCCCTCTCTCTAGAAATAAATAAATAAAATTTTAAAAAATACCCTAGAGCAGCTCACCAAACTCAGAGAGACATTTTAATCACGAGATCACTGGTTTATTATGAAAGGATATGACTCAGGACAGCCAGATGGAAGAGATGCACAGGGAAGGTGAGGGAAGGGCACCGAGTTTCCATGCCCTCTGAGGGCGCCACTCTCCTAGAAACTCCACATGTTTACCAACCCAGAAGTTCTCTACCACCTCTCCTTTGGGTTTGTTTTGTTTTGTTTGTTTGTTTGTTTGTTTTAGAGGCTTCATTCAATAGACATGATTGATTAAATCACTGGCCACTGGTGATTGAACTTAATTTCCAGCCCCCACCCCATCCAAAGTTCCAACCTTCTAATTACATGATCACTTAGTTGGTGCTTAGGTGGTTCCAAAAGTCACCCCCATTAACATAAAAAACACATTTACCTGCATCACCACTTAGCAAATGTCAAGAGTTAATGGAGCTCTGTGCCTGAAACAGGGTCAAAGGCCAATTATATATTTCTGGTTCTAAATCACAGCATCACACAGCCCAAGCAAGCTAATGCACCTATTGAACACCAGAAATCTCACTTCATTCTTGCCACCCTTCATCTGCATTGCCTGGACCATCTATTTCACTCATCTGTATGTCAGATTACCTCCAAATTTTATCCTAAACTTTTTGTTTTCCTTAATGTTGACCCCCTTCATTAGTTACTTTCTTTGGGGTCTATAGTCACCTCCAAGCAGATCACTTTAATATCTCTATACTCAGTTCCAACAGCTCACATCCAAAGTCTCTTTTTTTCTGTCACGAGCTGCACAAGCCCACCTCAGTGCCACACCAGCACTTGCAGTTCAGCACATCCAAACCAAGTGCATCTGCACACGTTCAAGTCATTGCGTGCTTTCTGTGTATATGTCCCATGTCCTATTCGAGGTGCCACCTCTTCTCTCTTTCTAACCCTCGAAACTCCCACCTTGAATTTGTTTGTTCCTCTGCAGCATCTCTCAGTCTGTTTCTTTCACCCATGTTGCCGTCACTGGACTTCAGGTCAAGGTCACTGATGAAGAACTTTGATATTTGTAGCTGAATTCAAGCCCTCTGTATTCCAGGCACAGGGGAAAGAAGCAGTGATGGGCCGGGGCCGCACAGTGAAGGACACTGTTAGGCCGTGGTGCTGAGGGGTAAGAGCCTCTGTAGTGTGTACGAATGATTCAGAGCTCTTGCTTTTATGAAGTATGTTTCTCCTTGGATTTGTCTGTATGTGTGTTATATTTTTGTTTACTTTTATCTCCCTCTATTTCTCTTTTTCTTTTTGTAAAAAGAGAGTAGCACCCCCACTTTCCTTTCAGTAAAGTTCACCCTTACCCCCCATGGCAACCTTTAGAAAACAATACAGAAATAAGAAGGGGTCCATGAGGAAAAGGAAGATGGACTAGAGTGCTTTAAGTCTACTACTACATAGATTTTTCACTAAAATGACATGGATGTTCTGTAAGATATCTCTACTCTGCCTGGGCAGAACTCAATGTATTCCTTCCCTGTAAAAATTTCATCTGCTCATTTTTTCAGTGAATAGCTTCCAGAAGCTGTTCTGTCCTAGTAATTGTCCTTTGTGCCACTTCATGGAGTCTGATAACTTGCAAAATTGCATAGAAACGCAGTGGAACCCCTGGTGTAAATTCCAGCTCTCTGTTCTGGTGTTGCTCTTCCCCTGCCCACTGCTCTGACCCACAAATTCCAGCTTCCTCTGCTTCCTTTACCTCTGCTTGCTGACCCCTCGACTGAGCAAAACTGCCATTCTTACACAGATCCTCCCTCTTGTTCCATTGTCTGAAATAAGCATTGAGGCAGAAAGTTGAAACAATTGCAGGTCTCAGCATGTGCTTTCCCTAAGGGCCAACAGTCCTGCTTGCCCATAATGTACTATCTGACAACAGTGTTTCATGTAGGTGGCTCCTACATTTTTATTTAGTTTCTTCGTGTAGGAGGGAAAGTCTGATGCCAGTTACTCTGTCAAGGCCAGAAATAGAATTACGTAGATACAAGTTTCAGTCCTACTTTAAAGATGAGGAAACAGAGGCAGAGATAACTCAAATAATTTGCCCTGAATCACATAAATATTGACTGTTGAGCCAGAATTCAGATAGTGATCTCTATGACTGACAGACCCCTTATCAGCCCAAGGCCCTGTACCTCCTCTCATGGACAAACAGGATCTTTTAGATTCCTTCGGGCTCCGCTAAACTGCAATATTAACTGTGGTGGTAGTCGCAGCAACAGCAACAACAATAATGATGATGAGAACGGCAATATTTAGATGTAAATAGTAATTTATAATTCACAAAGTAATTTCCTGGTCCTTTCTCACTGCTCCTTACCAGCTTTCCCAAATTTCTCTTTCATTGTCACCTCCACTGTCCCACCTCTGGTGCAGCAGAAAGCTGCAACTTCTGCTCTGTTTTTGGAAAAGAGTTGTGTGTGCTCTCACTGATGCGACACTTAATTCGGTGACTGTCTGATGAGATGGGAAAGGGTTGACCAACCTGCAAATAGGGATTGCTACAATATGTTTATCCATTGGCTGAAAAGTCACCTCCTGTATTTCTCCGTGGGTAGAACTAGTCCAGATAAAAGTTACTTGATCTTAGTTTATTTGATAGATTCTGAAGGTAGTCAACGGCATGGTACATTTTACAGGCTCTTAGAATTTTATTTTTTAATAGGACACCTGTGGGTGTTTCTATTTCAATAAACATATTACTGAATTCAAAGAAAGCTAAAATTTAAGTAAAATAGAAAAGTAGTTAAGGCTTTGACCATCTGAGATCATGCACACAGAATCGGGCACACTGAGACTCCTAAATTCAGAACCCAGACTAAAGTGTACTGACACAAGGGTGTGACTAATACAAACATCGTGATGACACTGTGCGTCTTACATTAGGGTGTTTATAATTTTCTCATCATGGACATTATACTATTTAAATGCATCAGTGTTTAAATCATTCTTTTAAGGTTACTGTTCCTAAAGGAGAGATAGGAAAAAAATGAAGATTAAAATGTCAGTAACACGGTAGAAAAGCAAATTATTTCCATGCCAACTGAACAGAAGTGATTATTTTAAAATGTAGGTCTTTGAAGGAAGGAGGTATGTTACACTTATAATCTCTGCTCTAATCACAGAAGAGCACCCTGATTGCCCTTGCTGCTCTGCTGACCTTGAGTTCATAATGGTTTTTTAGCCCCTTAAAATCAACTCTATTTACCTTCCTCTTACATTTCGATGCAACACCACTTAAAAAAAAATTTGACCTCCAAAAAAGAACATAAATAAAGCTAACATTTTGACCCCTCATGAGACTGTCTTGTTTTGAATCAGGTATTTATCCCACAATGTGGGGGACTGTGACCCCTGACTGTACAGAAGATTTTCATGAATGACAAGCACAGTAGATTATTCTAGGAAGAGCAATTTTATTACTTACACAAAGGTGTGTATATCCTCAAAAAAGGTTAAGCACTTGGTTCTCATGGGAAGACAGGGGATAACAGCAAGCATGCAAGTTTGGGGGTCATAGCCATAGAGGCACGATTTCTGGTTTCATCAATTACTAGTTTCATGATCTGACTTTAGTGTTATCTTTGTTTTCTAAAAATTACATTAAAGTCCAGAGCATAGGGTTATAGAAGTGTGAAAATAATAACCTGAGTACAAGATTAGTTTTGTGTGATCCCTCACACTTCTGAAATTAGAGCCACACTTCACCCATCAGACATTCTTGCATTTTTAGAGCGTAAGTTGATACATTGGCTGAAATTGAGCTCATAGGCCAAGTGAATGTGTCACTCAGAGAGGGGCAGTCTTTAGTATTCAGGCACGGGGTAGGAAAAGAATGAGTTACAGGGTGGCCAATTGTTTATTCTCTTTCAACATAGGTCTGCCCCATCACAAACTTTTGGGAGGTTTACATAACAAAGATATACCCCAGAGTGCACAGTGGGAGGGAAATTCCGTCACCACAATGGAGAGCCTGGCCACATCTTACTCTCCACATGACTTGATTCACTCGTGGGGAAAAGAGAGCTGTTATCTCATTTATCGTGTGCCCTCACATGTCCCTAAATTAATGTGTCTGCCAAATTTTTGACTAATTTAAAATTAAAATTGGCAATACATGACGTGCCAGAAGTGATTATTTGCCACTAAAGGACAAGTGAAGTCAGGAAGCCAGAGAGCCTGTTCCTGAACCAGTCCTTGTATTGGTTTGACAAGATTCAGAAAATGAAGTGATCTGGAATACAATGTGGATTGGGTACGACAAATCAGTTGTCGTGGTGCTCTCAAATATAACCTAGCCCATGTACCAATTCTTACTCTCTTGCCCATTTCAACATGTCACAGCCTCATCCATCCTGTCCTTCTCTTAGCCTGTCCTTTTCTAGGTCCCACTTCCTCCTCCTTTCCATATGCTTCTGAGCTCATCTTCCTTTTACCACAGCACTGTCCAAGCTGAGGGGTTAAACACACCCCACTGGCATGTGGTTTGTGCATCATTTTTGTACGTACGGAATGTGGACACAA
>VMDR010019506.1:0-18313 GCA_007922815.1 Macrotus californicus | reverse complement strand
ACAAGTAAAATGCAAATATAACAGCTCATTTATTCATTCACTGTCACAAATAGTTGTATGGCTTGCTTGCTTTCTTCAGAAATAGAACCCAAAATAGTAAAAGTTGAATGTATGGTACATGCAATAATGATAAATGCTAATGGGAAAAATAAGGCAGGAGAAGGGTAAGAAGTCCTAGAGGCACGTTTTGGTAGTGCTGGTCAGAGGGGGCTTCACTAGAACAAAACTGGAATGAGCATGCATAGTTGTAAAGGTGACAATGTTGTAAAGGTTCCCTTTAAGATCAGGAACAAAACAAGATGCCTGCCACTGCCACTTCTAACCAAAATCATTCTCCAGTTCTCCAGGATATTACAACAAAGAAATGAAAAAAAAAAAAGACATAAAAATCAGAAAGGAAAAAAAACAATGTCATTATTTATCAATGATATGAGAGTATCGGTATAAACCTCAAATGATTCATAGACAAAATATGACGCTGTAAAGAGTTGTAAATATAAAATACTTTTAAATATATCACATTTTTACACAACAAAAATATAATAGCAATAATACATATAACATACACCTAAATAAATTCAACAGGTGGGAAATCTCTATAGAGAAAATTATAAAACATACTGAGAGACATTAAAGTAAACCTAAATAAAATGAGGAGTTAAACCATTTCCCTGGGTAGGAAACCTTTCTATCCTAAGGAAGTCACTTCTTCCCAAACTGATCTAGAGACTCAGTGCAACTCTGATCAAAATCTCCAAAGGCTATTTTGGGGCAATTATCAAACTCATTCTAAAATAATGTGTACAGGAGAGCTTAGGACCAAGGTCAAGACATAACAGAAGACAAGGAAGTTGAAGCAACTTTCCCTACCAGATGTCGAGCTTTACTGTAAGGCAACAATTAAGACAAGTGAAGTGTTGGTACCAAGACGCCGAGAAGAGACCCACATGGATAATGTAATAAATTGGCACTGCAGAAGTGGAAGGAAGGAACTACAGGAAACAGTACGGAAATAATTTAGTGTATCCATATGGAAGAAATGAAATTTGGCTCCTACTTCATACCATATAAAAATTCAATTTCAGATTGATTAAAAATTTATAAGATGGAATATATAACTTTTAAAAGATTATATAAAAGAATATGCTCAGGACCTCGGGGTAAAAATGTGATTTCTTAATCAAGGCCTAAAAAATCAATAACCTTAAGAAAGATTAAAAAATTAAGAGCTTTTGTTCATCAAATGGCACCATTAAAAGAGTGAAAATATAGCCCTGGCTGGTGTAGCTCAGTGGATTGAGCAGGGGATGCAAACCAAAGGGTCACTGGTTCGATTCCCAGTCAGGGCACATGCCTGAGTTGCGGGCCAGGTTCCCAGTGGGGGCCATGTGAGAGGCAACCACACATCGATGTTTCTCTCCCTCTCTTTCTCCCTCCCTTCCTCTCTCTCTAAAAATAAATAAATAAAATCTAAAAAAAAAAGAGTGAAAAAATAAGCTACAAATTGACCAAAATATTTGCTGTATATTTAACTGATGATGGATTAGCATCCAGAATATGTACAGTATGAAGCAGTAAGGAAAAGTCAAACAGACCAACTGAAAAATAGTCGAAGGAATGAACAACTGAACGAAGAAAGAGGCACAAAAGGCCCTTGAAAGAGTGTGGCATTTTCTAATAAATCTGGACATGTGCATATGCAGTGATGTAACACCTCCACTTCTAGGTATATGCACACTCTTAAGTCAAGATATGTCCAGCTGTGGGTTGTGACCTCCTCACTTAAAAGTAAAATAGAATTGAATAGAAGAATCAGAATGTACTGCAATTAGTAAGAGTATTATTTTGCAAATTTTTTTTCGCATATTATGTATGCATGTATTAACTGAATTGTGAAGAAAAATATTTTTTACTGTGTAACTTGAGCAAAACTTTTGAATACCACTGTCTACAGAAAACCTTACATATATGTATGAGGAGACTAGTAGAAAAAATGTTTATTATAGCACTATCGTGTTAGGTTATGATAACAAAAACTTAGGAGCAGCACAAATATTCATTACCAGTAAAACGGATAAATAAAATATGGTATACTTGTATAATGTAATATAGTACATTAGTGAAAGTGAATAATTTTCAACAAATATCAACATGGATGAACTCAAAAACAGAATGATCAAAAAAAGCAAGCCCCAGAAACATACATACTATATGGTGCCACCTACCTTATATGTGAATCAAAAATAAGGAAAAGTAAATGTTTGGGAGCACACACCTGGGTGCTTCTGTAGCAAAACTAGGTGATGAAACTAAAAAGAAAACCGAGGGAATTATTCACACAGAATCAGGACGGTAGTAACCTGGAGCCGGGGTGGCGATGGGGGAGATGCCATTGAAGTGGAGCATTGGAGGTTTTCTGAGGTGCTAATCAAGTTTTATTTCTTAACTTCAGTGGTGAGTACATAAGTATTCATTTTATTATGACTCTTAACTTTGTACATATGTACTATATACAACTATACATGCCAAAAATGATGCATACCATATATGTATATGTGGTATATATGTCACAATCAACATTTGAAAATTAGAATAAATGTTAGCTATTGTTATTTGATATAATCTATACCTCACTCAATAAAAGTTTAATATTAGAAGAAAACCTAGCAGTATGGTCAAGGCATACAAGGTTTAAATGAATATAATTTATTTTTAAAATATTTCAAAACTTCACAAAAAGTTGGAGATAATCAGTACTGCTACAACTATTAAGCCTCTGTCAGGTCAACCAATGTCTCTGAGAACTCAGTGTCAAGACCATGCCAGGTTTACTTCAGTATTTAATTAAGGCCAACCCACTGGTGTTCAGGCTTACCATCATTCAAAAATCTGCTCTCTGGAGATATACATGGAAACTTTAAAAAATTTAATTGAGTGAATAATTTTAAAAATTAGAAAAAATGGAGGTGGAAAACAACTTCAATCACAGAATTGCCTATTTAAATAATTATACCCAGACTATGGAATACTCTACAACCACCCATAAAGAACCATGTAATGTGGGCTGACATGAGAAGATGCTCTTGATATTTTGTTAAAAATTAGTTGCATAACAGTTTATGTTATAATACCATTTGTGTACATATATCATGTGTGTTGGGGGGGGTCTGTCTGCAAAAGTCCAACCATTGTTAATGTAACAAGAATGGTTTGCAAGACATCGATGAAACCTGGCAGCCAAGGAGAGTGGCCTGGAATGCACATGCGTGAACAATGATGACTTCACTGTACTAGTTAGTGGTGGTGGTAGACACCATTGAGTGAGCAAATGTACTATGTGGCCATTGCACTCAACATGACTGAGTGAGTAGAGCAATGAATCCACATCAAATTTTGTGTTAAGCTTGAACATTCTTCCGCAGAAGCTATTAGGATGACTCAGAAGGCCACAGCTCTGGGCAACTGGTGATTGGCAGCTTTGTCATGACAATGTGCCTGCTCATGCATCATGTCTCCTGCAGTTTTTTCGCAAAACATCAAACCACCCAGGTGACTCAGACTCCCCCTATAGCCCAGATTTGGCGCCCTGTGACTTCTGGCTTTTCTCAAAACTAAAATCACCTTTGAAAGGGAAGAGATTTCAGACTATCGATGAGATTCAGGATAATATGATGGGGTAGCTGATGGCAATTAGGAGAACTGTGTGAGGTCCCACGGTGCCTACTTTGAAGGGGACTGAGGCATCATCATCCTATGTACAGTGTTTCTTACGTCTTCTCCAATAAATGTCTTTATTTTTCATTTTACGTGGCTGGATACTTTATGAACAGATCATAATGTGTATATACATATTATATGTAATATATATACTGTAATACCAACTATTAAATAAGGGCAATGATATGGAATAATCCATCTTCTAGGATGAAATAAAAGAAAATCAAACGGTGGCAGAAACTTCAGTCTAGTAATAATCGTGATCAACTAGCAGAGCACTTTCTGATCATCATACAGCTGGTTCTAGTCCATGAAGAAACAGTTGTTTGCTTTGCCAGGCTTGCAAATGCTGACCCACATAGTTTTCAAAACTAGCAACAGGGACTCTAGCGGCCACCTTGGCATTCTTTGTCGGTGGGTAATGCACTGTCCCTCCCTGTCACCCTTGAACAGAATGGATGCTCCTGCTCTTCCGACATTGTTATGTTGACACTTGAATGAACTCTGATTTGACCTGTTTGCCCTAAAGTGCCCCTGAATGAATTTGTAGTCCTGAAGATATCAATGAGAGAAGTTTTAGCTGCTACTCGCTCCATTCGTACTTTCAATTTAGCTCACCTCTGTTATTATAATTTACTCAAATATAAAGTAGAGCAAAGTAAAATTGTTAAGACCTTTTCTCTCCTTCCTTTATGCATTCGGCTTTCGGAATCAGAGCTAACATTTCAGGTAGAGTCAATTCTATGGATTTGCCATAAGACTGCAGCATTAAAAAAAATAAAATAACAAACTAAAATTCCTGTGAGTAAAACATTTGATGACTAGTCCCCAAAAACCATATATAAACCAAGGCTACATGTGGGATGAAATGGTTGTCTGTCTGTGTCAAATTGTTCCCCAAATTTACAGGCCTATGCTTTTTACATCGAGATCATCACCATGGTTTCCTCCACCCCCTTGCACCTCAGGACAGAGAGTTAAACATTAACTAAGTGCAGTGGCTTGCTTCTAAACCTAGAAAGGTCACATTCCAAGGACTCTTTTTGAAAGAAGTCTCCCTGAAAGGCACTCTGTTCTAACTCGAGACAGACATGGGGATGAACTGCAATTGCCATAAACAGCACCACTGGGCCCCCTCCTACTGTTCTTTCACGCTTCACTCTGCATTTTCTAGCAGTATTTCTTCTTGCCTCCTCTGTAAGGTGGGTAAATAAGCGAAGCTCAGAAAATACCTTTGTAATGAATCTAATCTATTCCGATCCATTTCTTGTGCTATTGGTCTTTCCACCACAGCTTTGAGTAAGAGCTTTACCTGCCCTCTGCCAGTGTCTCTGTACCTCAGAGGTACCTGCATTCTATTCAAGCTTTGCAATCCCCATGAGTTATTTTTCTAGATTAGACATACCATTAGGGAAGGTACTAATTTAGTGTGCCTAATGGCCAGGGTGCAATTAGCTCACACCCTGTGTGTGTGTGTGTGTGTGTGTGTGTGTGTGTGTGTGTGTGTGTTGGCGAGGAGGGGGAGCCCCTGGGAAAAGATCTCAGCGGAGATGAAGGAACTGAGGCAGAGTAGACTATTGATGATTTGTCAAGATTGTAAGGTAAGACAGCAACATGGAGGCATCCCTCTTTCATGATGCCTTTTCCTTTGCCAAGAGTTTTAGCATAGATAATACCAAGGCCTTGGTAACTGTGGATAGAAACTGTAGTCATGCATTCATTAAAGACTGAGTCTATAAGATCAGTAAACAAGCCTCTTACTCAATCCCACAGGCTGGACTAGACAAGTGGTGCAGGTCAAAATGCTTTGAGAATATTAAGTAACATTTATTTCTGTCTACAAATGCAATAATAAGACACATTTCTAATTCTAATGACATCATGATAGAACAGCGTTTCAATGATCTGTGACAAGGATACAGTAAGGAGATCTCAAATTGTTCCACTTTTCTATTCCTGTTTATTTTGCTCATTGCATTCATCTTTATCAGCATTTTTTTATAGCAAAGAGAGCAGGGAGCTGGTTTGATTGACAGCTATTCTCAGTGCAGTATTTCCTCTGTCTGTTAAACATGCACCTCACTCTTTGCAATGCATCTCCAGGATAAGGCAGTCAGAAAGCAAGACAACTTTGATCATTAGTGAACTTGCTAGAAGATTTAGCAGGATGTTACAGAGTGAACGAGCCATTAACATTGAGCCTAACATTTTAACTGGGAAAGTTTGAATTGGAATGTAATTTACCACACAGGTTACCTTAAAGTAATTGGCAGAAAGTAAATTAAGAATACAATGCAAGTTTCCAGTCAATAGGGCAATGTAGGTAGACATGGCTCACCTCTTTGCACAATCACATCAAAATTACAACTAAAATATAGAATAACCATCACTCAGAAATGTCAGAAATTGAGTTGAATGAAATTCTGACAACTACAGAATTGAAGAAACCACATCCATCCAGTCTGGTAGGAGAGACATGGACATGGAATGGGCTGGCCCCACACCCACATGGACAAAAATTCGGGGGGTATATCTTTGAAGCAAAGAGCCCCAGTCCCACACCAGGCCCCTGGCCCAGCATTCCAGTGCCAGGAAGATAAGTCTCCACAACTTCTGGATGTGAAAACCTGTGGGGGTTGAGTCGGTGGAGGAGGCTGTTGGAACCCTCAGCAGTTCCTCTTGGGGAACCCACACATGGACTCACCTACTCAGACTCACTCCCTCTGGGCTCCAGCACCAGGCTGGCAGCTTGAAGGGCACCAGTGGTACACAGGGAGAGAATGAAGCGACTGGCATCAGGAGAGCAGAGGCCATTGTCCCTTTGCTGAGCCCTCCTCCCTCAGAGCCAGTAGGCTGGTGCCATATCTGAGACTCCATCAACCTGGCTATCATGGTATGACCCTCCTTGGAGATCCATGGAGGCTCTACCCCACCCAACTTACAGGCCACCCAAGCTGCTTTTCCATAGGAATGGATGGTCTTGGCTCCTAAATCCTATCAAACAAGCAACCGCTGGCCTCAGTGAGCCCTAGCAGCAGCCAGATTAGAGTCACACCTTGGCTTCACCTGGGAATCTCCATGCCTAGCACAAGTAGCAGCCATCTCAGATTGCTTTATAGCTCTGGCAGGGTGCCCCAGGCAAAACACAGGTCGGGGATGACCTTGGCCCGTACCACCCGGTAAATCTCAGGGCCAACGTGCCTAGTGGGCAGCTACAGAATATATTGGAGCACCACCACCCTGCCCCTGCAAAGTCATTCCTCCATGGAGGGTGGACAGTGGTCAGTTTGTGGTCAGTGGTTACAGCAAGTCTTTGCAGCTGACTGGCCTGGGTAGATCCCTCCCATTGACCTGCCAATAGCAACGAAGTCTCTACTACAAGAGAAGGGTGTACTCAGCCCACACAAATGGCACACCTCAAGTACCCAGCTTGGGAGACAGGAAAGGCTATGCCACTGGAACCTACAGGACATCTACTACATTAGGCCACAATACCAAGACACGGAGTCAAAGCAGCTCTACCTAACACATAGAAACAAACACAGGGAGGCTGCCAAAATGAAGAGACAAAGAAACATGGCCCAAATGAAAGAACAGATCAAAACCCCAGGAAAAGAGCAAAACAAAATGGAGAGAAGCAATCTATCAGATGCAGAGTTCAAAACGCTGTTTATAAGGATGCTTAAGGAACTTAGTGAGGAGCTCAGCAGCATAAAAAAGACCCAGTCATAAGTGAAGGATACACTAATTGAAATAAAAAACAATTTACAGGGAAACAACAGTAGAATGAAGAAAGCCAAGAATCAAATCAATTATTTGGAACATGAGGAAGCAAAAACAACCATGCAGAAAAACAAGAAAAAACAAAGAATCCAAAAAAATGAGGATAGTACAAACAGCCTCTGGGACAACTTTAAGAGGTCCAACATTGGTGTCATAGTGGTGCCAGGAGAAGAGAAATAACAAGAAATTGGAAATCTATCTGAAAAAATAGTGAAAGAAAACTTCCCTAATTTGGTGAAGGAAATAGACATGCAAGTCCAGGAAGCACAGAGAGTCCCAGTTATGATGGATGCAAAGAGGCCCACTCCAAGACCCATCATTATGAAAAGGTTGAAGGATAAAGACAGAGACTCTTAAAAGCAAGAGAAAAGATGTTAGTTACTGGAAAGTCGCCAGTTGGGAGGGGGAAGGAGGAGAATGAATGAAGAGGTGAGGGGATTAAGAAGTACAAATAGGCCCTGGCTGGTGTGGCTCAGTGGATTGAGTGCCGGCCTGCGAACCTAAGGGTCACTATTCAATTTCCAGTCAGGGCACATGCCTGGGTTGTGGGCCAGGTCCCCAGTAGGGGGCATGCGAGAGGCAACCACACATTGATACCTCTTTCCCTCCCTCTCTCCCTCCCTTCCCCCTGTCTAAAAATAAATAAATAAAATCTTTTGAAAAAAAGAAGTACAAATACGTAGTTACAGAATAGCCATGGGGATGTAAAGTACCGTATAGGAAATGGAGTAGCCAGAGAACTTATAAGCATGACCCATGGACATGAATAATGGTAGGAGAGTTGCCTGAGGGAGTAGGGGCACTGGTTGGAGGGGGGCAAAAGGGGAAAATTCAGGACAACTGTAATAGCATAATCAATAAAATATAGTTTAAAAATAAACATTGCAAAAGGGATACAAATCCAATATCTGCAAGTTTAACCATGTGTAAATTAATTGCTTTCAAACAGGTATTAATGGAAACAAGGCACAAAGAAGCCACTTTTTTCTGTTTTTCAACAAAGTTGTTTACTATTATGCAACTGCTTTCTTTTTTCATTAAATGGTGAGTTCACTGAACTCTCTAAAAGGTCTAGATTCACTGTTGTATTGAGTAGAAAGCCTGATTTTAAATATGCCCACTGGAAACATTTACTAATAATCCAAAATGTTGTTTTTAGTATTCATACCAAAAGTGATATTGTGCCCTGGCTGGTATGGCTCAGTGGATTGAGTGTCAGCCTGCGAACGAGAAGATCAGTTCAATTCCGGGTCAGGACACATGCCTGGGTTGTGCGCCAGGTCCCCAGTTGGGGGTGTGCAAGAGGCAGCTGATTGAACATCTCTCTCACACACTGATGTTTCCCTCCATCTCTTTTTCCTTCCCTTCCACTCTTTCTGAAAATAAATAAATGAAATCTATTTTTGAAGGTGGTATTGTACATCATATTGAACAGGTATTATATTTACTTCTTTAGTTAAAAGTAGGAAGATCTGGAGAGATGAAGTCAAGAGCAGTATTCATAAAGGTACTCAGTATTTCTATCAATTAAAAGCAATATTTTTAAAATTTTTAGGGTAAGTATATTTACATATATAACAACTTTCTTAAAAAGCAACTTAAGCTTCAAATAGGCAATTACATGTTTTTGAAGTTAGATTCAAGCTTTCAAGACATTATTTGTTTAATTTAATAATTACTGTATTTGCCCAAATCATGATCTATAGCTTCCTGAATGCCTATGATGTGCTATGGAAAATAATACAGGACTTTTTCCTCTGTTTGGGTTACCCATATGTGAATTTCCCAAAGCTTATTTCTACTAACCATAATAAGCATAGCTGCTGAAAGACTCAGGTAAGTCTTATTTTTTTTCAAAATTAAAAAACTGTTTTGACATTCTCAGAACTCCAAACGGCATTACTCATTAAACTTTTAATATTGTCTCTTTTTTCTCAATAAAATGAAATTCATTTCATTGTAAAGAACTTTTATTTTGATATTCTTTCATAGTTGTTTTTTTAAGATTTTATTTATTTTTAGAGAGGAGGGGAGGGAGGGATAAAGAGAGGGAGAGAAACACCAATTTGTTGCCTTTCCTATGCTCCCCCAACCGGGAGCTAACCCCACATTCCTGACCGGCAACCTTTTAGTTTAGGGGAAGACACCCAACCAACTGAGCCACACTGGTCAGGGCCTTTTTCTTTTTTGGGGGGATGGGGAGGGAGTAGGTACTAATATGTGTCCTTTCTTTATAAAATGGTAGTAGAAACTGATGGTGGTGGCTATTTTTTCATATCTTTCTTTTATGTAAATTTCCCCAACATTTCTCTTGGTGGTGACATGTTACCACTCTGGCCAGTGGGAAACGTTACCCTGTGGCCTTCCTTGCCCTGTGCAGTTCAGTCATTGTGCTTTCACAAATTTCTGTGATAGTGTGATCTTGTCTGAGCCTCTGCACTGGACCACATGCTTTTTGAGAGCCCTGAAGCTCACGTTCATCCTCACACTGCTCCTAGAACCCAGCATCACAGTTAGAGTGGTCTTCGTAGATGTTAGCTGGCTCCGGTTAAGCTCTTATTGCCCATTCTCCAAATAGCACCCAAAGTTCTCTTTACAAATAGTCTCTCTCCGCTTACACACACATGCAGATATATACACACTCACACAGACACAGTCTGTCCTTCAACCCGCTGGCGTCCTCCACTGGTTTTAGGGTGAAGATCTACACTTTTATGTTAGCATGGTTTAATAATAGGTTTGCAAAAATAATGCCTACCTACCTTCTCTAGCTTCGCCGTATGCCCATTTAGGCTGCGTGCTCTTTATAAATCAAATAAACCTGCTTCTATTTTCAGAAAAGTGCCACTGTATTCTTTACCCAGAGAATGAACACATGCTATGTTCGTGGCCCAGCCCATTCCTATCCTTGACGCAGAATTCAGCTTATATCTTACTTCTTCTCTGAAGCTTCCTTGACTTATGTGCACCAAGTATGCTTTATTCCCCATTTATAAATAATTCTATCTTTATTTATGTGATTATTTGCATTTCTAACTTTTAGACCCTGAGTTAGATGAAGATAAGGATCTCCTCTTTTCAGCTCATCATTTAACCTGGCACTTTGCTCAGTGCCTGCTATATGGTAGATGTCAACAATAAATAAATGTATATATTTTATTGAATTTATTTTTATCAAACATTTATATAATGTTTACTAATGGTGGCAGGCACCATTCGAAGTCCTTTTAGAATGTTAGATTCTATAATCTATGTGTCCTGTTAGCCCCCTTTTTCAAGCACGTTCAGCTGTGTATTTTGGACTGCACTTTAATCAACACTATATCAAATTTGTGACATAAAGCACACATTTTAAATGGACAGGGTATATTTCTGGGCCATTGTAAAGGTGAACCTCTAGGACGCTTTCCTGTGAACTCTACCTACCATCCTAAAATGTGTCACCTAACACCCAAATTGAAATGTAGGGAGAGGGGACACAACTCTGCAATGTAACGGCAATGCCTTCGCTTTGATGTGAACCCATTTTTGAAATGGTCCTTTTTAAATCATCTGGTAATGCTGAGAGAAGTATGCCTTCAAGTACGTCACACATTCATTAAATGAACAGTGGTTAGGGAACTGAGCAGAAGACAAAAAGACCTTTAGCAATTGTTGTGAACACAGAGACCTAGGTGGAAAATCTTCGAGTAGTATTGAGTTCAACAAAACATAATCAAGCCACCAAAAGGAACTGGAAGATGTTCTAAAATCATTAACTTGAGTTTCTTGAAGAATGGTAAAGTGAATTCAATATCCATAGTTCCCCTTTCTCCCTCAAATAAAAATCTTAAGGCTGAGACAATCTCCTGAAGATGTTCACTCCTTAGGCCCTATCACATACTCATCCTTTCCTATCCTCAGCTCTCTGGATCACGTCATCTGGCTTCCTGGAATGTGCACCATGCTGGGCATTCTAATTTGTCTCAACTCTCAAAGTCTGTTGTTTTTTTTTTTTCCCAAAACATTCAGAGGTTTTTTTCTTTTCCATACTTCTCCTTCTCTCCAATGACTTTCATGGTGAAATGAGGAGAAATTTGAAATTTTTTTTTACACTTGCTATGCTGCATGTCAAACTGTAGTGTGCAAAGGGTCACCTGGAGAGCTTGTCACAACAGGTTCCTGAGCCCCACCAGCCAGAGGTTACAGTTCAGGAGGTAAGGAGTCAGGTCTATGAAACTGCACGATCTTCATGGTTTGCATTTCCTGTCCTTTGTAAAAACTCTTTGCCTAACTCAGTGTTTGTTTATCCTCTGTTTGCCTCTTGAAGTTTGATCATTTTAGCTCTCACTTTTACATCCTGATTTCAGGTTAGCGTTAGGTATGGTATCAAGTATGAATAGAGGTTTATTTTTTTCCATTCATGTATCCCATTGTTTCAGCATCATTACATCACTCTAGCCTATCTGTGACAGTCAGTTGGGCATGTATGTGTGCATGTATGTCTGATGTCTCTGTCTGTGCTCTAAAGTGTGTTGAATATTGTAGTTTTACAGTAATCCTTGACATCAGGTACCATTAGTTCTCCAAACTTGTTTTTTTTCTTCAAAATTCTTTTAGCTCTCCTGGGTTCCTTGAATTTCCATGTAGATTTTAGAATAAGCGTGTCAATTCCTTTAAAATTATCCTGCCAGGATTTTGGTTGGTATTGCCTTGGTTCAGTATGGAGAGAACTGAGAATTGCTGTCTGAATCCTGAGACTTCCGATGTTTGGTGGGCAAATATCTCCCTTTGTTTAAGTTTCCTTTGATTTCCTTCAGCAAAGTTTTGTAGCTTTTAGTATATAGTTTTTATACATCTATTCCCTAGAGTTATAGGGCTATTTAAGTTTCCTATTTCTTCTTAAGATTCATTTGGAAATTGCTGTCTTTTGTTAAAAACTGCCCATATCAAAGGGAATTTGCCTGTATAAAAAAGCTTCTAGATATTGAGGTACTACCAGATGAGGACCATGCTGTGACAGTATTGGGCCATAACACTACAAACTGTCAGGAGTGTAACAGATTTCTGCTCGGTACTCACTATTTTATTTGCTATAATTTACCGAGATACCTTTCAGCAAATAACTCTCGGGAAACAGACTGACATCAAGTTCTTAAATATTACTCTCAATATACATTTTAAGTCACAATTTGTTCAAACTTTAGAATGGAAGGCATATTCAACTGTCAGTATAACTGTGAGTGACTTTTAACATCTATTCTTGTCCAGCTTAATATATGGGATCATATCCTTACACTCAGAAAATCTTGTCTCAGGGTAGAAAGAAAATGACAGGCTGTAACTGAAACTATTTTTGTAGCAAATTGAGTCAAAGTTGCCCTGTTTTTATCTCCCCCTGGATACTGCAGCAGCAGTGATTTCTAAGAAATACCAAATTACCCCAGACTGACATACATACAACTAAAGAGCGTAAGGAATTTAATCAAATGTTAGTAGCTAATTAATGGCTAATTTTCAGCCTAGTAGGAATCACTGATACTTTCCTTACAGGGAGAAATCTGCTCTGGGCCTTCCTTAGTTTATACTTCACAAAAGTCTGATTCTACTACTAATTTAGCTATTTCCTGAGTGAAAACAAATGGATTTCTAATATCCCAGCATCAAGGTATTAGGTTTGTGGTTCAGACCAAGCACTTTGATTGGTAACACTTTAAGAACTGTGGCTGACTCAATCTGAACTTGAATTCTAAAGGAATACGTCTCTTAATCAGTGACCATTTCTCAAGTACAGGCAGCACCCCGGGTCAGCTAATCACATGCTGGGAACAGATGGTTCCTCATATTTCCCTGTACTCCTTTTTCTCTGACTCTTCCTGACTCCGTGTCGCAGAGGCCTAGCGGGGGCGGGTGGGGGGACGACATGCAGTGCAGCAACCCAGCCATGTTTACACTGCGGAAAGGAAAGAACAATTGTTGAGTGAGAGAATGTTGACCTTTTAAATCTAAAGTAGGTAAGAAATTCCTAGAGTTTAGGAACTGGCAGGGAGGCAATATGTCAGGCCCTAGGCATCGGGACAGGCCACAAACAGTTGTGTGAACTGAAATAAACTTCAGGGGCCTATTTTGCTTTAGTCTGGTCAACTAAGGACCTGAGGAAATTCAACTCAAGTGCAATAGCCAGTGAATAATAAAGGTAAGTACAAGTAGCTGAAAGGCAAATGTGTAAGTGATCTCTGATGGAATAAGGTATAAGCAACCATCAGTCTATCCAGAAGCAAATACTGGAAAGAAAAGCGTTGGAGATAACCAGGGGAGACCAAGGACCAGAAAGCACCTTCTGCATACTTTGGTCGCTTCTCAGGACACTTCTTACTTTGCTTCACAGTCACTTGCTGACAGACTAGTTTCCTAAGTAAACTGTGAACGTCTTAAAGTCTAGAAACCTCTTCATTTATCTTTGTCCCTTTAGCACTCAGCACACAAACTGGGACTTAGATGAGTGACCAAAGATGATACACATATGACCAATGAACACGTGAAAAGGTGTTCAACTCACAAATCGTTAGGGAAATGCAAACACAACCCACAGTGAGACACGGTCTTACATCCCCTAGGGTGGCTACTCTCACAAAAAATAGAAAACAAGGACTGGCCAGGATGTAGAGAAACTGGAACCCTGGTGCAGTGTTAGTTGGAATGTAAAATGGTGCAGTTACTATGAAAAACAGAATGGAGGTTCCTCAAAAAATTAAAAATGTGATCCAGCAATTACACTTTTAGGTATATATCCAAAAGAACTGAAAGCAGAATTCCGAAGAGGTATTTGCATAACCATGTTCACAACAGCATTATCCACAATAGCCAAGAGGTAGAAGCAACCCAAGTAGCCACTGACGAATGAATAAACAAAATGTGCTACATACATATAGCGGAATACACTCCAGCCTTAAATATTCTGACACAGGTGAAGACACGGATGAGCCTTGAGGACATCATGCTAAGTAAAATAAGCCAGTTCCCAAAAGGCAAATATTGTATGATTCTACTAATATGAATTACCTAGAATGATCAAACCCATAGAATCAGAAAATAGAATGGTGGTTGCCAGAACAAGTTTGGAGAAATGGGGAGCCACTTTGCAATGAGTACAGTGTCTCAGTTGTGCAAGATAAACAACTTCTGGAGCAGGGGAGGGGAGTGGGATTGGCTGGGGTGGGGGGGATTGGTGGGGGGAAAATGCAGACAACTGTAAATGAACAACAATAAAGTAATTTAAAAAAAAAAACTTCTGGAGACAGTTGTTCAAGAATGGGAACACGTTCAACAGTCCTCAGCTGTACGCTGAGAACAGGTTACGATAGTCTATTTGATGCACGTATTTTTTACAACAATAAATATATTTTTAATGAATAAATGAATGGTTTAAAGAGTAAGCAACATAAACATATTTATAAAAATACGTTGAAAATATGGAAGTTTATGATATCTTATGTTTTAATTTATGGGTCAAGAAATAATAAGTCTAGAGCGCTACCCCACACGGCATTCACAGCTGTGGGTATGTTGAAATAACACAGCTGCTGCGTGTACTTGGCATTTGTTAGACTCAGAGGAATACAGTATCCTGTTTGGGGTTCCACAGTTTGAAGAACTGTGAAAAAATTTTTAATGTCCAGAAAAAAGAAAACAACACTCAAAGATAAAAAAACAGAAATGGAAAATATGGAAACAATTAATTATTTTAAAGAAGAGGAGGCCCAGAGTCCCCCGAGTCTTCCCATTCAGGTTGGATTATTCCAGCAGACAAGGTCTAACTCCCCAGGTAAAATGGGCTTGCATCGCAGCAAGAGAGATTTAATATCCACCAAAGACACCAATGAAAACACTAGATCTCCTATTGAAGTAGAGAGTAGAATGCAATGTTCGTCTGTGCCTGGTCTCTGCGAAATCAGATGTTAGTTGCAGATTTCTGTTCATAGAAAAGATAGCACAAACACAGTTTTGTTGTTGTGCAGCATTATTAACCAGTTTGACATCTAACTGTGCAGTCTTATGTCCGCATTCCATGCTGCATTGTCTATGAGTACTCAGGCTCTCAAATTCCCCTTTTAATTAGATTTATCATTCTACTGGTCCCTTCACTAAAGGGTGAAATAATTAACACTCACTATGGCTGTGTGGGAGTCATGTTTTTAACTTTCTGAAAGTTAGACTTCTACCTAATGTTACTATCTGATGATTTCATTAAAGGTGAAACTTTTGTGATTCAGGTAATAAATGAATGTAAGGAAATAAAACTTGTATGGATCCATGTATGGAGCAAAGGAAAATGACAGTATAAAAACAAAGTCCCAAAGAGGCCCCCACTGACCAAATCTGGGACAATTTGTGCTTCAATTTAAATACTAAGGATAATAATATATAACTAGAATAATTAAAATAGGACTCCACCCTGGCTGGTGTAGCTCAGGGGATTGAGCATGGGCTGTGAACCAAAGGGTCGCTGGTTCAATTCCCAGTCAGGGCACATTGCCTGGGTTGCCAGCCAGGTTCCCAGTGGGGGCCACCTGAGAGGCAACCACACATGTGAAAGGTAACCACACATTGACGTTTCTCTCCCCCTGTTTCTCCCTCCCTTCCTCTCTCTCTAAAAATAAATAAAATCCTAAAAAAAAAGAATCCAAGAACACGTGCTGATGTAAGTAAATGAATGAATGAATGAAGGAGAAAGGAAAGCTCCTCTTCGCATTATAATGCAGAAGCAATAAAGGACATAGAAAATCACGGCTCAAACAATTGATTAATAATCAATTAATCAATGAATGGTTGGTTAATTTAGGCAACAATCATTCATGGATGCTTAGACAATGAATGTTTCATGAGGAACAGGTTATTTATATAATCCCAAATATCTCCCCATAAATTAGTCATATATCACAAAGTAGTACAAATTACAAAGGGATATCTTGACATGAGAAGTTGTGTGTCCTGAGAAAGACACAACTTCTCTTTGATGATACTCCTCCCCCAAAACGCAGAACCTAAATCTAATCAGAAGGAAACCTCAAACTAACCCAAACTGAGGGACATTCTGTGAAGTAACTAACCACTATTCTTCGAAAATATTTATGTCATTTTATGTAGAGAAAAGGGAACTCTTGTGCACTGTTGGTAGGAAAATAAATCAGTACAGCTGCTGTGGAAGACAACATGAAGGTCCCTTAAAAATAGAAGTACCATAGGCTCCAGCAATCCCATATCTGGGTATAAATCCAAAAATGTTAAAACGTGATATCCCAGAGATACCTGCACTCATGTGTTCACCGCAGCATTGCTGACAGTAGCCAAGGATGGAAAACCACCCAAGGGCCCATCCGTGGCTGAGTGGGTAAAGAAGATGGGTACATATACGTGATGGAGTTTATTCAGCCATAAGAAAATTCTACTGTTTGTAACAGCATGGATGAACCTTGAGCGCATTATGCTAAGTGAATAATCCAGACAGAAAAAAATGCTGTGTGACCTCATTTACATGTGAAATCCAGAAAGAAAGAAAAACACTGAACACTTAGAAACAGAACAGCTTCGTGCTTGCCAGGGGCTGGGACGTGGGGAAAATAGAGAGGCTTGTAAAGGGCACAAATAGTTGGCAGCTGAGATGATTCAGGTCCAAGTACCTAATGTGTAAGATGGTAACTATAATCCCTACACTGTACTACATACTTGAAATTTCTTAGGAGAGTGGAATTTAAATCTTCTCAATCAAAAAAAATTATTTAAAAAACTAATGTCATTTTAGACAAAGAAAGGCTAAGGAAGGTACTGTTCCCATGAAGGAGTGACAACTGATTATAATGTGATTCCTGGACTGGGTCCTGGCCTGGGAGAAGAATAAATAAAGAACATTATTAAGACAGCTAGTGAAATTGTAACATTTGAACACGTTTTCTAGATTAGATCACGACGTAGGATCCATGTTAAATTTAAACTTCGTCATCGCCCTGTGGTTATGTGAGAGAAAGGCCTTAGTCTGACAAAACACATGCACACCGAGGCGTCCAGGGGTAAAGGCACATGACGCTGGCAACCCACTCTCAGTTTGTGAAAAAAATATCTATATTTAAGTATCTCTATCTATCACCAGGATACATGCACATATACATTTACGTGTGCACATACATGCACACAGAGGGAGAGCACACACTAGGAAATGATAAAGTAAAAGTTGCAAAATGTTAACAAACAGTGAATCTAGGTAAAAGGAATGGAAAGTCCATTGTAACAACTTGTAAATTTTACTAAGATTAAAATGATTTCAAAATCAAATTTAATAAAAACAAAATTAGATATCAGTGGATAAGGCATCTAAAGAAATAGAAAGTAAATAATAACTTCCCATGACATATAATAAAAGGTAGAAATATTTTTAAAAATATAGTACACTAGATATTGACCACTTATATTCATGGGTACAAAAGGTTTAAACATTTAAATGATTAAGACTTTTGTTGTATCCTGAAAATATAAGCACCTATAATGATCAACAAGTAATCTTATGCAAGAGACTTAATTTCTGGAAAAATTGAAAGCAAGGATGACCTCAATAGGATTTTTGAGTACAAATTATTTTCAAATAGTAAAATTTATAACCATTAACAATTAGAAAACTAATGTCAGTTCAATGAATTAGGAAAATATGTGAGCTTTACAATTATTATCAATACATTTCCTTTAAAACACTGCAAGCCTGCTGATAGATGAAAATTCTCAAACAATTATGGTCTAAGATGAGTAAGAAAAAAAATGCTCTCATTTAAAAAAAAATAACAAT
>VMDR010019505.1:0-18283 GCA_007922815.1 Macrotus californicus | reverse complement strand
CCCCCCCGGGCCAACTGTTCCTTCCCCCCTCCCCTCTGGCCATTGTTAGATTGTTCTTAATTTCAATGTCTCTGGTTGTATTTTGTTTGCTTTTTTCTTTTGTTGATTATGTTCCAGTTAAAAGTGAGATCATATGGTATTTGTCCCTCACTGCCTGGCTTATTTCACTTAGCATAATGCTCTCTAGTTCCATCCATGCTGTTGCAAAGGGTAGGATCTCCTTCTTTCTCTCTGTTGCATAGAATTCCATTGTGTAAATGTACTGTAGTTTTTTGATCCACTCATTTATTGGTGGGCATTTAGGTTGCTTCCAGCACTTAGCTATTGTAAATTGTGCTGCTGTGAACATTGGGGTGCATAGGTTCTTTTGGATTGGTGTTTCAGGATTCTTAGGGTATAATCCTAGCAGTGGAATTGCTGGGTCAAAAGGCAGTTCCATTTTTAGTTTTCTGAGGAAATTCCATACTGTTTTCCACAGTGGCTGCACCAGTCTACAATCCCAGTAACAGTGCACTAGGGTTCCCTTTTCTCCACATCCTCTCCAACACTTGTCTGTTGATTTGTTTATGATGGCGATTCTGACTGGTGTCAGGTGGTAGCTCATGGTGGTTTTAATTTGCATCTCTCTGATGACTAGTGATGCTGAGCATCTTTTCATATGTCTCTGTGCCCTCTGTATATCCTCCTTGGACAAGTGTCTGTTCAAGTCTTTTGCCCATTTTTGAATTGGATTTTTTGTCTTCCTGGGGTGGAGTTGTGTGAATTCTTTATATATTTTGGAGAGCAAACCCTTGTCCGAGGCATCATTGGCAAATATGTTTTCCCATATAGTTGGTTCTCTGTTCATTTTAATGCTGTTTTCTTTAGCCATGTGGAAGCTTTTTAATTTGATGAGGCCCCATTTGTTTATTCTTTCCTTTATATCCCTTCATTTCTGTGTTACTCTTGACAGCAAAAGTCTTCAAAAGAATTTTCCTGACCTCTTGTCTCCAAGTGCTCTCCTTCCAGTCTCAAAAGTCAGGCTTTTTATACCCATCACTGAAACTGTCCATCAAGGCCAACAGTGACTTCCAAGTTGCTAAACCCCATGGTCAATGATCACTCCTCATTCTTTCTTAGCTATTTTGCAGCAGTGGATATTGCTGCTGACTCCCTTCTTCATGAAGCACACTCTTCCCCTTCCAGAGCACCAGTCCTCTTCTCCAACCATACTCGTCCCCTTGCTAATCCTGTCCTGTCTTGTGTAGAAGGTTTTAAATGCCTCCCGTAGGTTGACATCTCCCAAGTCAACATTGCTAGCTTGGGGATCCTCCATGGACTCCACATTCTATATTCAGCTGCCTTCTTGCCATCTCTACTTGAGTAACTGTAGATATGTCAAACTCAAAATGTCCCAAACCAAACTCCCAATTCTCTCTTCACTGTATCCTGCTCCTCCTGCTATTTTCCCCACCTCAGTAAATGGCAGCTGTAACTGTCCACTACCTCAGGCCCAAAACCTTGGAGTTCCCCTTGATTCCTCCCTACATCCAATCCATCAGCATTGTAAGAACTAGTCTCCCGCTTCTGCCTTGACCTTTCTAAAGTTGTTTCTCAAACCTGAAGTCTGAGTGACTTTTACAAAGCTGAGCCCGGTCATGTCAATTCTTGGCTCCAAAAACTCCAGTGACTCTCATCTACTCAGAATAAATCCAAAGTCCCAACACCAGTGCACAAGGCCTTGTGTAATCTGCTCCTACTTCTCTCCCCTCATCTTCTGCACCTCCTCCTCTGTCTCCTTGGGCTCCAGCACCACTGGTTTCCCTGATGTTCCTTAAATATGCCAAGCTTATTCCTGCCTCAGGGCCTTTGCACTGTTTCTTTCCTGCCTCTAGTACTCCCCACAGATGCCCCCAAGTCTTGTTCCTTTATTTCTTTAGATTTCTGTTCAAATGCCAGCTTTGCCACAATCCTTCCTTGAGACTCTATTTCAACAGCAACCCCGTGTCCTTAGAACTTTCCCTTAATCTGCTTTATTTTTTTTCAAAACACCTGTCACCATCTAACATTTTCTATAGTCAACATTCTGTTTTCTCTATATTCTACATATCCTATACTCTACATTATATATATATATATATATATATATATATATACTTATAAATATAAATACACATAAGTGTAAATGTGTGTGTATATATATACACACATACAAATATATATATTCATATTTGTTTATTGTCCATCTCCCCCGACTAGAACGAAGAGTTCCATGAAAGCAGGAGCTGTATGTCTGCTTCACTTCTGTAGTACTGTGGGCCCAAGCCTGGAACAGGGCCCGCTAAAGGGTGAGTGAGGCTGTGCTCAATACATAACTATAGACTAAATCAATGAGTAAGTGAATTTAGATATCTTCCCATATGGATCTCAGGGATATGTTGAGGAACTCATCTAGTAATTAGAGTTGTAAACTGGTATTCCTTTGTTTGTTTATCATTTGTTTTGCCCTGAAAATATTTTGTAGTTTTTGTTACTCTAACTATGGGGATATATAAACATTCATATATTTAATATTGCAGCTTGTTTTGTGGACAGTTATGAAGTATGTGTATACCACAATTAATTCTAAGTGCACTTCTGCCCCTTAGGCTTTTGTTTTATTTATTTTTATTTAGTAAGAAAATTGCATTATTAACTCTAATATAATTTTTATGCATATTATCATCTCAAAACAAGTGATTTTTTTTTTTACAGTTGAACTTTAAACTGAATTTACAATAGCCTTTACAATAATGTCAGGCATATTACCTTTGGCAGAATGAACATCAACAAATTGGATTTGAAAACCAACATTATTGTAACTAACCAATTTTCCATTTGAACCATCTATTACCATAAAACTATCATCATTTAATAGTTAGCAACTTTCTTCTCCTAATGCAGTAAAACTGAAAACTAGAAATCAGTAAAACTATTTTTTAAAACACAGACATTTGATGTGAATGAAAAGCAATGCTTCACCTGGGATTCTAAAGGAATGGCTCATCTCTGACTTCCTGCTGATCTCTCTACATGTTTTAAAGGCAGAGAAGCAAAACCCTCAGAGATCCCGCTCCTCCTTCTCAAAGCCCAATTCTATTTGTAGGGGCAAAGGGGCCCTTTTTTTTCCTCGTAGACTTGAGTTCCAACACTGTCTCCCTGTCGGATCTTGGGCAAGTCCTGACCTCTTGCTGGGTCTCATTTTCTCCTTCTGTAAAGCCTCTGAGGTCTGCCAGCCCTGGCACTCTATGGTTTGTTTCCACCTGGGAAGATGGCCGTGGTGCTGATGTTTGACCTCACTGGGAAAACATGTCAGATAAGCAGGCCCTGCTATCTCAGCAACCTTCATCTTCACCTCCATTCCTTCACGTAAAACCCAATGCCAGAGTTTCTGGGACAGCCTCCCTCATTGATAAAGTGTCCCCTAACATCTCAATGAGCCCACACACTGTAACTGCAATGATAATAAGCTATATCTGGCTCTCCCGGAACCCGGCCCATGTTCCACATAGTGCTATGGCTATCACTTATCTGCTGAGCATGAATGACCAGAGGCAGAAAAAGCACAAGGAGCGGGTGCTGGTGAGAAGTGGAAGTGATTAATTTATGTCGCATGCTGCAGCGCTGGGGTCAGCAAGTGATAGGCGGAATATATGTTGACAGCTCCTTTGGAGTTCACACCACATCGTCAGCACTCTGCAGGAAACAGATGACTTCAGTGCCACTCTCAAGCTTGTTGACAGCTCGAGCTTTCTGATAAGGTTGTCAGAAAATGAAAAGGACAGTCCTAGGAAGTCAAGAGTTTCTTGGCCTTGGAGGTGTTCTGGTAGAGGAGGGTAACTGACGGATGGGATGTCGTGGAAGAGGCTGTGAATGTGTTGAGTGGAGAGACTGTGTCTGTCCTGTTCTCCACGACATATCGTTATAATCTAGCACAGCACCTCTGCTCCCTGCTCAGGGCTCTGGGCCAAGGCTCATTTGCTGGGCACCAGTTAGGGCCATGGGAGACAGTGAAAAAAAATGGAGGTGGCTGAGCAAGGTAGGCTGGGACCCAAGTGTTTGGAAGGAGCCAAATCAGAAAGAGGGAGCAATTCAGGGCAGGGAGATAAGATTCACAATGGGGAGATGAGATAAAGTGAGAACAAGTCAAGATCAAATAGGTTGCAAGGGCAGAGATGCTAAGTGATCGCTTTTATAAGCCTAGCTGCCTGGTGCATAGGCCTGGCTTTAAAAGTGCCCGGAAGTAGGGTGCTCATTGTGTCTTACTGATAACACTGCACTGTAGAGACCAGGGACCACCTGGTCAAGAAAGCCAATTCAGAAAAACAGACACTTAGGGGTCATCACCTTCCCACCTCCTCCCCCCCCACCGCCACACACACCTAAAATGAAAACACCTTTAACTCCCATGGAAAAAAAATAGATACTCTTCTATCTTCAATTACCTACTTTACACATCAGTGAGACAGTTGGTGCTACGTTTAGCCACTTTGCTGTTACGCTGTAGGCCCATTTGAGGAGAAGCCATAAAGCGGTAGCTTTCTAAATTTTCATCTCAATCTAGCCCAAGCAATAAGCTGTATGACACCCATGTGGGCTGTCCCTGGGGTCTTTCCTTTGCTGAGGAGTTTCATCCAGTTGAATTGCAGCTGTGGAAAAAGCAGTATAATCTTGGTGGTTGCACGAGGAGCCCCCGGCTCTACTACTGCCCAGTCTGGTCTCGCATTTTCTTGCCAGCCACCCTCAGTCTTTTCCACGGTGATTGGCATGTAGTTTTCGGCCGGGCCAGGAAGAGCACTGACAGCTGTATGTTCTATGACCCCTCCCCCCACCCAGAAGCCTCGTGCCCCCTTGGGCTTTGGCATCATATAAAGGCTGTGTTCTCTCTTTCTACCCAGAGTGTGTCACAGGAGAGAGCCTGACCTGGGTGGGGTGATTTGAGGAAACTGGATGACTTCCCAGCCTCTCATGAGTCAGGTGTTCATGGCCTCATTCTTTTGTTCAAAGTGAATTCCTGGAACATAACCCGTTTTCTGATATCAATGCAAAAACACTTCCAATGCCAACTGGTGTCCTTTGGGGTCACATTAACGGACCCTCCAGGCAGCCTGCTCTTTAGAAGGAGCGAGATGGGCTGGGAGAGGCAGACAAGCATTCATTTTTGAAGGGCCTTTGGGGCAATGGTGAGGAGTTTGGATTTTGAGCAATGAAAAGTCATTAGAGAGTTTAAACAATTACAGGCCATGATCTAATATTCATTTATCAAAGATATATCTGTCAGCAGTGTGATAAATGGGATGGAGAGAATAAGAGGTTGGGGGAACTGGTAAGGAGGCTACTGAAATATCCATTCACTCATTTGTCCATTTATTCTCTGAATATATGCTGCACTCCGACTCTATGGGCATAAGGCGCTGGAGACAAGATTCCCTACCCTCCTGGAGCTTAAGTGGAGGGAGGACAATGAAAAAATAAACAAAGAAAAGAGATCAGCTCAAACCATGATAAGTGCTATGCAGAAAATAAAACAGGATGCTATGATAAAGAGTGACTAGGGAGGGAGGTGACGGTCACTTAGAGGGTTGAAGGAATGGCCTTTCTGAGGGAAGTGACATTTGTGCTGAGACCTAAAAATGGGAATGAGTGAGTCATGTGAAAATGTGAAGTGGGGATGGGGGGAATGTTCTAGGCAGAGGAAACAGCCAGTGCAAAGGCCTTGAGGCAGGAATGAACTTGACAGTGACTGCGGGCTGGTGAGTGAAGACTCAAATCCCAAACAAGGGTGGAGAGGTGAGCAGGGGCCAGCCAGGCCTTGGTGCCCATGGCTAGGCAATTGGGTTTTACTTGTGGGGATGAGACCGTGACAAGGTTTTGAACAGAGGCACTGATGAGAAATAAATTAGCCTGTGGGCCAAATTCAGCCTCCTGCCTGTTATTGGTAAACAAAGTTTAATTGGAACCCAATCCTGCCGATCATTTACACATTGTCTGTGGCTGCTTTCATGCTACAACAGCAGAGCTGAGGAGTCGTGACAGAGACCACCTGGCCCCCGAAGCCTAAAATACTCTGGCCCTTTACAAGGTAGTTTGCTGACCCCTGGTCTAATTGATGCTTTCAGAAGGTTAGTCTAGCACCGTGTGGGGTAGGGTCAGAGTAGAGCTCGGAAGCTATTGCAGGACACAGAGGAAGGTGAGGCCTTTTCTTAGCATCCGTCCGTGTTGGCTGCTGTTTTCTCCAACATCAGAGAGAGGCAGGCCGGGGTTTGGCGGGCAGGCTCATCTCTCTGGGCGTGCACTGCAGTGAAGACAGGCCGTGTAAAGGCCTGGGAAGTCGCCTGGTTCACTGTGGCCAGCGGAGCACTCTGCTCCGCCTGGTGAACTTGGCAAGATGAGTTCATCGCTGCTTGTGGGGCCTCCACCCAAACCATAACTGCATGTCTTTTGTCTGCGGCACCTCCTCACCAACTGGGAGCTTTGAGACAGGGCAGGCGAAGCAGCTGGTTCCCATTACCTGCTTGTCCCGTTTCAGCCGCCCACTCTGACTGCCAAGCATGCCCGCATCACTCCCGACAGTCAGCAAGAGACACTGTGAGAAAGGAATCTCATTTCCAAATTTTAGGGCAGATTGCTTTTGTTTTGTTTCTTGAGAAAAACATTAAATAAGTCAAATAGTTAAGTATTGTGTTAAAAAACTAACCTCAAACATCTGGGTTCTTTGTACCATGGGAGCTTATTTTCATTCCTTTGGTTCCAACTGATAAATATTCACAGAATAATTGAGTTAGTACTTTTTTTTGAGAAGGGAAACCGTTTGTGTTATGTAAAGAAGTGGCGACAAGGAGGGCAGGGGCAGAAAGAGGAGACTCGGGCAAGAGCGCAGCCGTCCCCACACAGCTCACTGCAGTTGAGGGGACAAAAGGAACTTCCAATTCATTTCAACAAATGCTAATTGGACGCCTATTTTGTGCCAACTGCTGCTGGGTGTTGGGGGGTCTAAGCTGAGTAAAACCAGGTCCCTGCTCTCTGGGGCCTCTCAATCTGGTAACAAATATAAGTGATGAAACAGCAAGGTAACGAAAGCAAAGCACTGTGGAAGCTCTTTCATCCCCACAACGTTTCTCTAACACAGGTAGTGTTATTCCAATCTAAAACTGAGGTCTGAAGAGTAAATGCCAGAGTTGCGATTTGAAACCATAGCCATTTGCCATCAGAGCCTTTTGCTGCCCCTCAGATTGGTAGAACTGGACCCCCAGGAGGTAGGTGTCAGCTCAGAAACTAAAGGGGCTACTTTGGAAGGTGATGAATTGTTTGTCCAAGGTAGTGTGTAGGTAGACACATGTGGAGATGTGGCTCAATCCAGAGCCTTGAAGAATATTGTCAGGAATTAGACCCTCTCCATGTCTTGCCTCCACTTTTCCCTAATTTGGCTTTTATATCCAGTAGGTCCTTCCCCATAGAGTGGCCAGGGTGCTCCCAGCAGCTCCAGACCAACATTCTATCTGCTAGTAGTCTCAACAAAAAGAGGACCTCTTTTTCTAATAGTTCCGGGAAAAGTCCTAGAATAAACTCTGACTGGCCTGGCTTGAGTCACGTCCCCATCTCTTACACCTATGAACATGGGACTCTCACTGAGTAAACTCACCCAGTCACATAGACTGAGAACCGTCCTGAGGTCCCTCCATGCTGCTCCTCCCAATGACACAAAGGCGCTGGCCCTTCCGGGTCTTTGGATGGGAGGTTATGGTAGCCAGCATAAAGGAAGGAGGGAGGAGGGGTTGGAGTTCAACAGGCTTGGCTGGTCACGCACTGTGTGACCTTGAGTACGTACCCTCCTCTCTCTGAGCCTCATTTGTGAACTGGGTATTCATAGCACCTTTCTGGCTGGCCGCAGGCCTGATTAAACCGGTGCTCACCACTGTGCCTGGCCCAGAAAATGATGCCCAGCACCCACAGGGATGGATTTATGTGAGAAGACATATGGGAGAAGCTGGGCTTATCTCAGGACCAGGATGCAGGGGTGGGTAAGGTGTGGGTGAGTGGCCAGCGATTTGCCAGAATGAGAGCAACGAGACCAGGTCTGGTTGCATGAGAGATGCTGTGTCTCCCTGTGAGCTCCTGGGATAGGGGGCCACTCGGACAAGGGCTGTTTGTAAAGGCCCAGCCAGCCTGTTTCCCTCTTCAGCTTCTCAAGCTCTGGCCAGATCACCAGAAAGCAACATTCCCAGAATGAATTGGCTTAGCTCCTTGCAGAAATGCTGCCGGAAAAGGACAATTAGCTCCGTGCCCTTGGCTTTTGTAAGGTTTGCATTAAACACAGCTGAGTGGGAGGAAATGCAAATTCAAGGTCTTCTTTATGGCTCCATTAGGGAAAAAGTGGGGTGTTGTGATGGAAAGTATGAGACTTCGCAGCCAGGCTGCCTGCATCCCAATCCTGCCCCTGTCAATCATCAGCCACGTGACCCTGGACAGGTTCTCACTTTTCTCATCTGTGGAACAGGGGCGATGAGGGTAAAAAATAGTATCTGCCGCAAAGGTTTGTTGTAAGTACTATACAAGTGAGATATTAGCTCAAGCCATTTTTACAGGTCAGAAATGGTTGCTATTCCAAAATGGTTGCTATCAGCAATTTCATAGGTTCAACCTAAAGTTCTTGACCCTGAGGAAGTGTTAGCTATTGACATATGCTATCTGTGGCTCTCCCCACAGTCTCAGGGGAGGGTGCTATGTACCTGTGCTGCAGGTGAGAAAGTAGAAGGGCAGTGCAGCCAGCATCACGAGGCATGCAGTCTGTGCCCGCCAGCAGGAAAACAGTGTCAGACCGGCAGTCCATCCGGGGGTCACGCAGATGCGGACCTGGGCCCGAGACCCGGTCTGACACTTACACAGTTCTGGCCAGCAGCGGCATTGTTTCTAGGTGACATGATCCTTTGTTCTAATCAGAGTCTCTTATCTGAGGATCCAGGTGATAAATTTCTCTTAGAAGTCCGTGCCAGGAAAAAAAGAAAACAAATCTTTCCCTCTTAATGAACCAGTACATTTCCTTTTATCAGAGAAACAAGGGCAGAGCAAGTACCTGGGCTGGGTGTCCAGAGAAAGGTGAATATTTAAAAAAAAAAAAGATTTTATTTATTTGTTTTTAGAGAGAGGGGAAGGGAGGGAGAAAGAGAGGGAGAGAAACATCAATGTGAGAGAGAAACATCGACTGGTTGCCTCTTGCACACACCCAACTGGGGACCTGGCCTGCAACCCAGGCATGTGCCCTGACTGGGAATAGAATCTGCGATCTTTTGGCTCACAGTCTGGTGCTTAACCCACTGAGCCACACCAGCCAGAGCTGAATTTTTATTATTCCCTTCATTATACTTACCATCGTGGAGCATTTATTATGTACTAAATGCGGACATCATGCTGAGTGCATCACATGAAAAATCTTGTTATCGAAGTGCGGTCTGTGGACCAGCAGAAATGGCATCACCTGAGAGACTGTCAGAAATGCAGGGTCCTTAGCTCCTCCTGAGACCTGCTGAATCCAAATCTGCTCTCTGACAAGATGTTCAGGTGACTTAGAGGCACGTTTAATGATTGAGGCACGCTGTACAACGGCACTTAATTCCCACGACATCCAGTGAGGTGCAGACGATCATCCTCGTCCCGCAGATAAACAGTCGGTTTAGTGAGGGGGAGCCACCTGGCTCAGGCCCCACGGCTTGGACTCTGACTGGTTCTGGAGCCTGTGCTCTCACCACTGCGTAGCCCTCGGAGAGCCGGGGGAAGGTCGTGAGAAAAGGCCCAGAGGAGGGCAAGGCGGAGAACCTTGGGGCAGCCAGTTTCTTGGCCAACTTAAAGCTCTGGGCATCTTTCCCAGAGATTCAAGGAACTTAGACCTGGCAAAACTCCTAGGTGCCCCAAGTTCAGGTGACAGTCTGCAGCCATGGAATGAAACCCTAGTGTGGGGGTGAAGAGGACAGGCTTTGGGGTGGACTAAAAACCCACTGACTCAGCGTCCCCAGGCCTGTTGCTACATCCTCGCCGATGGTCAGTTTCCTCACTTATGCATATGAACGTGGTCAAGGGAATCCACTGTGTCAAGTTATTGGCAAGATAAAACGATTTCATGACATAAAATTCCTTTTTCCAGTGCATGACAAGCTTAGCATGATAAATGTTTTTTTTTAATTTTATCATTTTATTTAGTTACATCTTTATCACTGAACTGATTGTATTTATACATGAAAAATGTTAGCTAAAATGAATAAATGAATGAGTGAATAAATGAATACACCCCCCCTATACATGGAGCCCTCTTATTCATAGAATGCAGGTTCCAAACTAGACACAAATAAGTTGAAACTGTCGTAACGTGCTACTTGTTCCCCCATGAAATGGAAACTGAGCAGCCAAATGTTTTTAGGTGAAAAATAAGACCCTGCTCTTGAGGCTGCAGGTGGATGGAGACCAGCTCCATGGGACTCCTGCTCTTCCCAGGACACTTTTGTATTGTCTTTGCCTCGTTTGGTATCTGAATATACCAGCTTTAAAAAATGAATTGGTGCCTTGGTTGGTATGGCTCCATGGACTGAGGCTGGCCTGTGAGCTGAGGGGTTGAGGGTTTGATTCCCGGTTAGGGCACATGCCTGGGTTGTGGGCTGGGTCCCCAGTAGGGGGCGTGTGGGAGGCAACTGCACATTGATGTTTCTCTCCTTTTTCTCACTGCTTTTCCCTCTCTTTAAAAATAAATAAATAAAATCTTAAAAAAACAACAACAATGAATTGGTAAGTGCTTCCTCCTTGTGATGATCAGTTTTATGGGTGAGCTTGGCTAGGTGCAGTCCCCAGTCATTCAATCAAACCCTAGGGGGTGCTGTGAAGGTATTTTGTCAGTGTGATTAATATTCATCATCACATGACTTTATGTAAATTATCCTGGATAAATCTATGAATGCCTGCTTCAGTCAGGTGACAGTCCTCAAGAGAGCCTGTGGATGGCAGCTTCAGTCCGTGCCCAGGAGTCCTGACCACCTGCCTGCCCTTCGGACTTTGGACTTGCCTAGACGGCCCTCACTCTTGTCTACCCAATTTCTTCCACTGAATTCATTCATATATTTTTATCCCACTGGCTCTGTTTCTCTGCTTGAACCCTGACTGATACAGACTTTGGTACCAGAAGTGGTTCTGGAGGAACAGAACCTTAAGAAGGAGTTTTTGGGATTGGTTCTGGATTTTCTGGAAATGATTGTTGAGTGTGATTAGATTTAAAGACACTCCTGACTCTATTTTCAGTCATAAAGAAGATGCTGGTAGCGCATGGTATGATGTGACAATAGAAATATGCACAGTATGGCCATAGGAGAAAATAAGGAACAGTATGTCTGGAATACAAAAGATCCATTAGGATGCCTCGTAGTACTGCCACCTCCTGTGATTGAAGGTAATGGAAAACCCCAACATCTCAATTCAGACAGAACTGCGAATGGCCCAGACCTGGCAGGAATGAAGGTTAGGGTGACCCTACCAGATAGAGAGCCACGACGGTTGAGGGCAAAGAAGATATGGTATCGAAATAGGTGATTTTAAAGACCGCCCGACCAGTTGCAAAAATGAGGACTGCCACAGTGATGAGTGTCTCTTCCCTGTTTTGTTACGGATGCGTTTGTGCAGATGTATTAAGCAAATATTTTCTTTTCTCTCTTACCCCCTTTACCGTCAACATAAGATATATTAGTAATAGGTAACTTCATATCACAGCATTTAAATTACAGGGTATCAAGGACTTTGCCTTCTCTTCTGAGGAAAGGGTCAGTGTGTTTTCTGTTGTATACAGAGTAGTTATATTAGGTGGATGTATGACCTCGGTATTCTATTTTTGGAGATGGTGCATGGTTTAAAGAGATGTGTATGGGTACCAAGTTGACAGGGGCGGACTCTGATGGTCACTTTTATCTGTCAGCTTGGCTAGGCTTCAATTACCCACAATGAATTAAGCACAATGAATATTTTAAGTACAACGAATTGCCTCGAAGGTGTTTTGTAGGTGGATTAACATTCATAGCCAGTCGACTTTAAGTAAAGGAGATTGTCCTAGATTATCTGGGTGGCCCCACTTCAATTATTTCCTAGGTCTTGCAAAGAAAACTAAGGCTTCCCTGAACTTTTCCTGAAATTTCTCTTAGGGACTACAGCTTCCTGTTCTGGCCAAGCAGTTGCAGCCTGTCCTGACTAACTGCCCGCTCTAGGGGTTCCAGAGCGCCTAGCCAGCCACCACAGTAGGCCCATTCCTTGCAATAAATTCTTTTGTGTGTTTAATATATATCTTACTATATACAATAAAGGTTAAATTAAAATATATGTCTTACTGATTCTGTTTCACTGATTGAGTCCTGGCTAATAACATTGCTCTTCTATTTTCTGAAAGAGATTGTGTAGAATTGATGTTTGTTCTTCTTTGAATATTTGGTAGATTCTCCAGTAAAACACAGTAGACCTGGTAATTGCTCTTTCAAGAGTTTTTTATATTATAAATTAGATTTTCTTAATAGTTATAGTTTTATTAAGATTATTTAATATTGAGTGAGTTGTGTTTTCTGAGAAATCAGTCCATTGTCTAATTTATGTATGTAGATTGTTCATAATATTCCCTTTTTATTCTTTGATGTGTTCAGGGTGTGTAGGAATATCTTCTGTTTCATTCCTTTCATTGGTAATTTGTGTCTTTTTTTCCCCATCAGTCTTGCTAGAGTCTTGGCAATTTTATTTATCTGTTCAAAGAGCCAGATCTTTGTTTCATTGATTTTTCTCTATTTACTGATATCCGCCAACTTTATGAAGATGTAATTGACACATAACATTGCATTGCTGTTGGTGCACGATGCGGTGACTTGATACATGGACATGTTGGGAGCTGACTACAGTAAGTTCAATTAACCTACATCACGTCTCAGAGTTAAAATTTTTTTTATTGTGATGAAAACTTTTCAGACCTCCTCTCTTAGGAGCTTTCAAATAAACAATACAGTATTGTTAACAGTAGTCACTATGCTGTACATTACATCCCCAGAACTTACTAATCTTTTGTCTGGAAGTTGGTACCTTTTGACAGTCTTTACCTATTTCCTCCACCTCCCCACCCCCAGCTCTGTCAACCACTAATGTGTTCTCTGTTTTGATGACTTCGGAATTTTTTTTACATTCCAAATATAGTGAGATCACATACTATTTTTCTTTGCCTAACTGGTTTTACTTAGCATATTGCCTTTAAGATCCATTCATGTTGTTGCAAATGGCAAGATTTCTTTTTTCTTTATGGCTGAATAATATTCCATCGTGTGTGTGTGTGTGTGTGTATTACATTTTCTTTATTCATTTATCCTTTGGAAGCTTAGGTTGTTTCGATGCCTCAACTATTATAAATAATGCCATAATGAATATAGATGTGTATATATTTCTTTGAGAGTGATTTCATTTCCTTCAGATATAGATTCAGAAGTAGAATTTCTGGACCATATGTTAGCTCTGCTTTTAATTTTTTGAGGAATTTCCCTATAGTTTTCCACAGTGGCTGCACCCATTCACATTCCCACTGACAGTGCACAGGACCCCCTTTCCCCATATCCTGGCCGACACTTGTTATCGCTTGTCGGTTTGATGACAGCCTCTCGACCACATACAAAGTGACATCTCACTGTGGTTTTGATTTGTGTTTTCCTGGCCATTAGTGGTGTCGATCACCTTTATATGTACCTGCTGCCCATTGGTATGTCTTCTTTGGAAAAATGTCTTTTTAGCTCCGCTGCCAATCCTTAAAATCAGATCGTTTGTGGGTTTTTTCCTACTGAGTTGTATGAGTTAGTTATATATTTTGGATATTAGCCCCTTGTGAGATGTGCAATTTACAAATATTTTCTCCCATTCCATAGGTTGCCTTTTCATTTTTTTGATGGTTCCTTCGCTGGAAAGACATTTTTTAGTTTGATGTCGTCCCTCTTGTTTATTTTTGCTTTTGTTGCCTTTGCTTTTGGTGTCAGATTAAAAAAATCACCACCAAGACCTACGTCAAAAAGCTTACTCTGCCTACATTTTCTTCTCAGAGTTTTATGGTTTCAGGTCTTACGTTCAAGTCTTTAGTACAGTTTGAGTTAATTTTGTGTCTGGTGTAAGAGAGTGGCCCAATTTTATTCTTTTGCATGTGGGTATCCAGTTTTCCCAACACTATTTATCACTATTTGTTGAAGAGACTATCTTTGCCCTGTTGTATATTCTTAGCTTCTTTGTCATAAATTAATTGACCATAAAGGCATGGATTTATTTCTGCGCTCTCTATTCTATTCCGTTGATCTCTGTGCCTATTTTTTTATGCCAATACCATACTGTTTTAATTACTAGAGCTTTGTAATATAGTTTGAAATCAGAACGTGTGATGTAAATTTTCTCAATTTTTAATCTCATTGATATCTTCTATTTATTAATTTATTCCTTCTGGTTCCTTTGAGTTTATTTTGCCCTTCTTTTTCTAAGTTTTTGATATAAAAGCTTAGATTATTGATTTGAGATTTTGCTTTTTTATAACCTGTGCATTTAATGCTATACATTTCCTTTTCAGCACTGTTAGCTGTTTTTCACAAATTTCAATGTTATATTTTTTTCCATGCAGTTCAATTCACTTTTGTTTCCCGTGCAAAGACTTCCTCTTTAATCCAAAGGTTACTTAGAAGTGTGCTTTTAGTTTCCAAGTGCTTGGAGATTTTCATGTTATTTTTCTGTTATTGATTTCTAGTTTGATTCTATTGTGATTGGAGAACAAACTCTGATTTAAATTCTTTTAAACTTGTTGAAATTATTTACAGCCAGGGATAGTCTCTCTCGATATGCGTTACACTGACACTTGAAAATAATCTGAATTCTGCTGCTGGTGGTGGAGTGTTGGTTGATAGCGCTGTTGTTCTTTCATATCCTTGCTGATTTTCTATTTAGTTGTCCTAGCAATTGTTAAAAGAGGTGTCTTGAAGTCTCCAACTATAATTATGGATTTGTCTAGTTCTCCTTTTCATTCTATTCATTTTTATTTTACATACTTTGCAACTTTTCTTAAAATATATTTTATTGATTATGCTGTTACAGTTGTCCCATTTTTTTTTTCTGCCCTTTGTTCCCCTCCACCCTCCACCCCCTTCCCACCCACATTCCCCCACTTTATTTCATGTCCATGGGTCATACATATAAGTTCTTTGGCTTCTACATTTCCTATACTATTGTTAACCTCCCCTTGTCTATTTTGTACCTACCATTTTTGCTTCTTATTTCCTGTAACTTTTCCCTCATTCTTCCCTTGCCCACTCCTCACTGATAAACTCCCATGTGATGTTCATTTCTGTGATTCTGATCTTGTTCTAGTTATTTGCTTAGTTTGTTCTGTTTTGTTTTTAGGTTCAGTTGTTGATAGTTGTGATTTTGTTGTCATTTTACTTTTCATAGTTTTGATCTTCTTCTTTTTCTTAGATAAGTCCCTTTAACATTTCATATAATAAGGGCTTGGTGATGATGAACCCCTTTACCTTACCTTTACCTTACCTGAACTTTACCTCATCTGGGAAGCACTTTACTTGCCTCCCATTCTAAATGAAAGCTTGGCTGGATAGAGTAATCTTGGATGTAGGTCCTTGCCTTTCATGACTTCGAATACTTCTTTCCTGCCCCTTCTTGCCTGCAAGGTTTCTTTTGAGAAATCAGCTGATAGTCTTATGAGAACTCCTTTGTGGGTAACTCTCTCCTTTTCTCTTGCTACTTTTAAGATTCTCTCCTTCTCTTTAATCTTGGGTAGTGTAATTATGATGTGCCTTGGTGTGTTCCTCCTTGGGTCCAGCTTCTTTGGAACTCTCTGAACTTCCTGGACTTCCTGAAAGTCTATTTCCTTTGCCAGATTGGGGAAGTTCTCCTTCATTATTTGTTCAAGCAAGTTTTTAATTTCTTTCTCTTCCTCTTCTCCTTCTGGCACCCCTATGATTCCAATGTTGGAACATTTAAAGATGTCCTGGAGGTTCCTAAGCCTCCTCATTTTTTTTGAATTCTTGTTTCTTCATTGTGTTCTGGTTGAATGTTTCTTTCTTCCTTCTGGTCCAAATTATTGATTTGAGACCTGGTTTCCTTCCTATCACTGTTGGTTCCCTGTAGATTTTTCTTTATTTCACATAATGCAACCTTCATTGCTGCCTGGGTCTTTTTTATGCTGTTGAAGTACCAGTGAGTTCCTGGAGCATTCTGATAACCAATGTTTTGAACTGTGTATCTGATAGGTTGGCTATCTCTTCATCACTTAGTTGTATTTGTTCTGGAGCTTTGAACTGTTCTTTCATTTGGGCCTTTTTTTTTTTTTTGATAATTTTTTATTCAACTATCAAACATAATTTAGGAAACAAGAGGAAAAGGAAAATCTATTTTATTTACCCTTATGTTTGCTACGTTGTTCTTTCCTTTTCCCCTGATGTTCTGAAGTTCTTTTTAAAAATAATTTCCTTTCTGTTTAGAGAATTTCCTTTAGCCATTCTTTTAGGGTAGGCATCCTGGTGACAAACACTTTTAGTTTTAATTCACCTGAGAATGTCTTGATTTTGGCTTCATTACTCACAAATATTTTTACTAGTTACTTGATTTTGGGTTGGCAGTTCTTTTCTTTCAGTTCTTGAAAAATATTACACCACTTCCTTCTGGCCTCCATGGTTTCCAATAAGAAATTGGTTGCCATTCAAATTCATTTTCTTCTTTAGGTAAGGTGTAGTTTTTCTCTGACTATTTTCAAGATGTTTTTAGTTTTCATAAGTTCAATTGTGATGTGCCGTTTGTGGATTTTTTTTGAATTTATCTATTCTCATGAGATACACTAAGTATCTTTCTCTTGCTAAACTTGGGAAGTTTTCAGTTATTATAGCCTTTTCTTCTTCTACCTTTATTAAGGTATAATTGGTATACAAAAAAACTGCATATAATCAACTATATAATTTGGTAAGTTTGGACATATGTGTACCATATGGACATGCTATCATCACCAAAGCCAAAGTAATAAACATATTCATCACCTCCAAAATTTTCCTTTCATTCTTTTTTGGCTGATTTGTTTGTCTACTTGTTTGTTTGTGGTAACAGCACTTAATATGGGATATACCTTCTTAACAAAATTTTAAATGCACAATACTAGTGTTTTTCAGCCCCACCGTCTTTCTCTGCTCCTGGGACTCTGATTACTCACATATCAGCTCTTTTGCTACAGAACCACAGATCCCTGAGGCTCTGCTCTTTTTTACCCCCCAGTCTATTTTCCCTCAGTTGTTCAAATTGGGTAATTTGTGTTGTTCTATCTTCCAGTTCACTGATTCTTTACTCTGTCCTCCCCATTCTGTTACTGAGTCCATCTTCTGAGCTTTTTTTTTCTTTTTTGGAGATTGTTGTACTGTATTTAGAACTTAAAGTTCTAAAATTTCCATTTGGTTTGCCTTTATAGCCTTTATTTCTTTGCTGAGGCTTTCTGTTTATTTCAAGTTTATCCACAATTGCTTTTTGGATACTTTTTGGAGCATTTTAACTTTTATTGTTTTTACCCTTACCTAAGCACATGCTTATTGATTTTAGAGATGGGGAAGGGAGGGAGAGAGAGAGGGAGAGAAATATTGATGTGATAGACAAATTGATCAGTTACCTCTCGCACACACTGCAAATGCGGACCAAACCTGCAACCTAGGCATGTGGCCTGAGCTGGAATCTAACCTGTGACCTTTCAGTTTATGGGACAATGCACCAGCCAACTGAGTCACACTGGCCAGGGCTTGAAGCATTTTTAATGATGGCTGTTTTAAGATATTTGTCAGATAATTCTAATAGCTGTGTCATCTTCATGTTTACATCTACTGATTGTTTTTTATTTATTCAGTTTGAATTTATGCTGATTATTTTTGTATTATTTAAATGTTCTTTTAGCTGGCATTCTCTGACATATTTCCACAGGAGAAGGTTTGGGGGGAACTTTCTCATTACTGAAAGGAAGACATAAAAATCCAAATTTCCCGCATAACCTCCCACTGACACTCAAATGGGGAGGTTCCATTACTGTTGGGAGAAGATAAAAGTTCTGACTCTTCCCTAGACCTTCTCTGACACCACCAGAGTGGAGATGGGAAAGGGTACATCATTACTGTCAGATAGAGGAGGGAGTCCAGGCTCCTTACCACAGTGGGGCAGAGAGGGATTAATGGCCATCAAAGGTGAAAGCCTCACATCCCTA
>VMDR010019504.1:0-18284 GCA_007922815.1 Macrotus californicus | reverse complement strand
TTTTTTCAAAAAAGATGCAAAATGGAAGATGACAGCCTCTTCAGCAAATGGCACTGGAGCAACTGAACATCCACAAGCAAACAAGCAAACAAACACTCAACCTACACCTCACATCTTAACACCAACATTAACTCAAAATGGACCACGGACTCAAATGTAAAATGTAAAATTGTAAAACTTTTAGGAAAGAAGGATGTTGAAAATCTTTCAGCTCCAGGGCTGGGTGAAAAGTACAACTCTTGAATACGCTATCAAAGGAATAATTTATTCTTACAATAGGTACATTGAACTTCATCAAAATTAAAAACCTTTGCTGAGCAAAAGACCTTGTTAAGAAGATAAAAGACAAACTACAACTGAAAAAAAAATTTGAAAATCATTTATCTGATTTGTATCCAGAAATCTACAAAAAGAGACCTCAAAACTTAAAAACACAAATGTAGTAAAAACACAAACGTAAGCCTACTTCTAATCAAACAAAAAAGGCAAAAGAGATAAACAGACATTTCACCAAAGAGGAGATGTGATTTGCAAATAAACACATGGAAAAGATGTTTAATATCACTAGCCATTAGGGAAATGTAAATTAAAACTCCAAGGAGATGCACATCTACTATAGTAGTTAAAGTAAAGCACAGTAATAAGACCAAATGCTGGCAATGAAATGGAGAGATGGGATCTCTCACACACTACTGACGGGGATGGAAAATGGTGCAGCTGCCTCGTGCAAAACTAATATCCACTTACCATATGATCCAGCAGTGGCACTTGGACATTGATTGGTCCCAGAGAAATGAAACCTTACATTCACACGAAAACCTGTACATACAATAAACCGTACACTTAAAAATAGTTAAAATGATCAATTCTATGTATATTTTACTACAATTTAAAGATGGTACAGAAATATTCATAGCGGTCTTACTCAAAATAGCCCCAAACTGGGAACAACCCACATGCCCTTCAGTGGGTCAGTGGTTAAAGAAACTGGTACACCCATACAATGGGATACTCCTCAGCAATCAAAAGGAGGAAGCTACCAACACATGTACCAACTTGGGTGGATTTCAAGGGCATCGCAGACGCAAACTGTGCGATTCCACTTACATAACATTCTCAAAATGACAAGACTATAGAGATGAAGCCAGATGAGCAGTTTCTAGGTGTGATGGTTAATTTTATGTGTCAACTGGATGTGGCTAAGCAATGCCCAGACCACTGGTATGAATTATTTCTGGATGTTTCTGTGAGGATGTTTCTAAAAGAGATTTGCACTTGAATTGATAGACTGAGTAAAGAAGATCGTCCTTCCCAATGTGGGCATCATCAATTCGTTGAGGGGCTGAGTAGATCAAGATGGTGGAGAAATGGCGAATTTGTTCTTTGTTTGACCTGCAACATTCATCTTCTCCAGTCCCCAGACATGGTGCTCCTAGTTCTAGGGCCTTCAGATTCAGACTGAAATATACTTTGCTTTCCTGCATCTCCAATTTGCAGAAGGCAGATTGTTGGACTTCTTGGCCTCCATTGTTGTATGAACCAATTCCTATATTAAATCTCCTCATATATATCTATACACATCCTATTGGTTCTGTTTCTCTGGGAACTCTCATATACCAGGTGACAAAAGGCAGGACATCAGAGCTCCTGTGTGGCAATGGAACAGTTCTGTACCTTGATCATCATGGGGTTACATGATTCTGTATGTGGGATCATTGTGTAGAGCCACATACACACACATACACAAATGCATATGTGAAAACTAGTGGAAACTGAGTAAGGTCTGTAGTCTAGTTATCACTGTTGAATCAGTGTCCACTTCCTATACTTGCTATTGTATTACAGTCCTATAAGATATCACCATTGGCAGAGAAGGCTGAAGGGTTTGTGTGACTCTACTATTTTTGCAGCCTCTGGTGAGCCTGTAATTATTTCCAGATAAAATGTTTTTAAAAAGTAAAACAAAATTAGAGATTTTTGTACTTATTTTGGACTTTCTCCCCCAGTAACACAAGGGTGCTGCCTAACTTATGCATTTGACCTCCATCTTTGTTTTCACATTGCAGACAGCAGGAGCTGAGAAACCTGGGAGCCCAGGTGGAAACACTGGATGACTACGGAAGGGACAAGAACGCTTTGTCACACCAAAGTCACACAGAGCTGGCACAGGGATGTAAACACTCTTCTGCCAGCTATCGATCTCTCCCACCTTCTGACTCTCTCCCGACAGGTTGTGAGGGAGTGACCAGAAGCCTCTCTCCCACAGGGGTTGTGTTGGCCAATGGCACCTTCCCCTGGTTCCCTCTGCTGTGGGCAGCGAAATGGAGGGGAAGAGAGTGGACAAAGGCCTGAGCTGGGTGAGGTCTGCTGGGTGCTGAGTATTTAGAAGTCAGGGTGGGTGCTCAGTGAGGACTGGGCCCCTGGGAGGCAGGATGCAGCTAGAAAGGGAGGCTTCCAGCCTGATCCAGGGGAGCAAGGATCTCAGGTACCTTCCGCCTGGGCTACCTCGGTTATATTTGCTGAGTCTCTCAGAAACAATTCAAAGCACACAAACAAAAGTCAAATTAAAGGGAAAAGAAAATCCAGGTCAGGCTGAAGAGAGAGAGAGAGATCAGTTGACAGTCAGTCCCTTTTTCACCCGTGACACGAGGCCCTGGAAGGGAGCATCACTCTCACCCTTCAGCCTGAGGCCAGGCCCAGGCTGGAGAGTTCCAGGAGGACACACAGGACCTGAGCTTTAAAGGTTTCACATTGAACAGTAGTTCTAAAAAAGAGCACCCCCACCCCCATCCTGTGCCTCCATTCCCTTTCCCAGGGCAATGTCATCTCAGTTCTCTGTCAAGACCTTTGCCTGGCCACCTGCAGATGACGAAGTCTCCAGAAACCAGGTCCATTTGGCCACAGCCATTTTTACTGGGAGCTTGTAAAAGCAGGCATGGAGCCAGGCTATGCAAATTGCTTGAATGGAGGAAGTGGGGACCTCCTGACAGCTCCCCCTCTCAATGAGTAACACCTCTTGGGGACTGTCTGTGAGCACTTCCTCTCCATACCCCATCCAACCAATTGCTCAGACCCGGAGCCCAACATTTCCTTCATACCACCCTTCCTACATAGCCTCCATCATCAAGTCCTCTCAGCTCTCCTTGGGAAATTTGTCTTTAACTTCTCCCCTTCTCTCCACCATTACCCCAATAGTCTCTTGCCCAGGCCCTTGCCATTCCCTCTTCACCGGTCTCCCCAATCCTACTTTAGCCCCTTCAATCTCACTCTCCACGCAGCAGTGACCCTTCGCAATCAGATCAAATCAATCACATCACACCCAGAAGAGAATCTAACTTTCTTCCTCTGGCAGACAAAGTCCTCTAGGATACAGGCCCTGCCTCTCAAAGCTCTTCAACTTCCTTCTTCCACCTCTCACTGCTTTTTCCCTCAGGTACTCAGATAAGCCATGCTCATCCTTTCTTCTTTCATCTCCTCCTCAGGATGTGCTTCCCCATCTTCAAGGGTCTGACCCTCATCATCAGGGCTTGGATGAGCTGCCTGTCTTTGCAAGAAGAACTCTCCCTCCAAGCCCAATCTCAAGAGGCCAGGCAGTCATGGCACCTCACCTGGCAGAGCACTTGGGTTGCAGTCTGGGTCCCAGGAAGGCAGACTCTGAGGAGGAGTTGAGAGCACGGGGTGTTCATTAAGGAATATCAACACCTGTGGAAGAGGGGCAGGAAGGATGGGCAGAGGGGCAAGTCGGCTGCAATGCAGGCTTAACGGTGGCGCCGTGTGGAGGTTCCAGACGTGGGTCGAAAATGGCCAGGCCTTTGTACTCCTGCTCTGATGGGTCTTTGCACCTGGGCAACACCTGTGGCTGAGCCCATCCCAGAGGAGCTGACAGCGCGAGGCTGCCTGCCACAAGTGCTCCCAAGGGCAAGGCCTGCAGAGAAGGCGGTCTGGGCAGTGCATCGCAGTATCTGCCACAGCTTATCTCTATTTGACATTTTTCTGAATTTTTCTTTTATCATGTGTCTCTCTCTTCTAGAGTGTAAGGTCTATAGAAAAATTTTGCCTTGTGTACCACTGTGACCTCAGCTGAACACACAAGTGTTAAATGCTTTCCATCTAATTTTCACAACCACCCTGGAAGATCTATAATTCGATTCTCATGGCACAAACGAGTTAAACGAGGCTTAGGTTAAGAAACTTAACCAGTAAGTGGCGGGGCCAGGATTCCAGTTGGCTCTGTCTAGCTCACAGCCAGCACCCCTCCACCACACTGGAATCACAGAGCAGGGCAGTGCGGTAGCTGGCTCTGTGTTGACATGGGAGGGTGCACATTCCGTGTGTGGCTTTGAAAGATTATAAATCACTGAAGGATTTAGGTCATTCCCTACAATCCCTCCTAGTCTCAGTGTTTAATTGATGGCCTCTGTACACACAGAACTCCTAGTAAATGTGGGCTCAATGGTGTGAAAACCAACCCCCACAGGCCCTTGTGCTACACACATGAGCATGGGTCAAGCTGATTAAACTGAAGAACAATTCTGCTTTCTCATTTCAAAACTGCTTCCTGGTTGGCTCCTTTCACTTCCTGTTCTTTGCCAATGCTCCCCCAAGAAGCACAACAAAAATCTATCTCGATCTGAAGATGACTTTGGAGCATTTTCCTGGCTTGTTCTATCTGCTAAAGAAAAGTCAGCAGCCTGTGTGATTTCCAGAATTCCCATCTCGTCCAAAGGGCATGCTGGAATTTTGTCGGTCTGACCTCCATCCATAAAATATCTCATACACTAACATTCGGGGTGGTTTGATCCAATAGCCCATTTTGTTGGGGACGCTGGACTCAGAAGCTGCCATGAAACCTTTGGAGCTATGTGAACTCGAACCACCAGGTATTTCTCCTTAATATTCAAGTCAACCACAACCCTTGTTACTGGGGAAGACATATAGGAAAGAACTCACGAGAAAATAAAAGATTTATGCTTGATTCTAAGTGGCCAGTGATCTTTGGGGAAGAGAGACATTATTTGTCTATTTGGCAAGGACACGGGACTTGGTCCAGGCCAGAGTGGCCTGAAGGGTGGCACGCCGACTGCTGTTTAGGCACTTTTTCCTGGGGGCAATAAAGTATAGTTCACTGGAAAATGTGTGATTTTAGACACTGAGGTCTGAACTTCATAATCTCACTCTCAGCACAGTGGGAGGGTTTATGAGCTACTCAAAGGCAAAGTCAGCACAGAAAAGCCGTGGTACCACCACCACCACCAGTTAACCTTTACTGAGCACTCACTATGTAACAGCCACTGTATTAAGACCTTCTTGCCCATTGTCCATTGATTCCTCATACAACCCTAATAACATCCTCATTCTACAGAAAACATTTGCCTAGAGGTAAATAACTACCCAAGGTCATACAGGTAGGACACAGTGGAGCTGGTACTCTAAACATCTAATGAATGAGTGACTGGTAGTCGGCCTGGTACCTTCACTGCCCCTCACAATGTAGCAGGTATCTCCTGCCTCTTGGCCTCATTGAAAAAATGTACCAGAACTGAGTGTTCCCTAATGCCAAGTATATATAGGCACACACAGTTCTCAGGGGAATACATGCAGACCACCTGTTGACCTCTTTGATTAAAAAGGAAACAGTTCAAGGAACTAGAATGACATTCTCTGCCCATCAGTCCAGAAGAGAAATTTCCTGCCAGCACTGATGCCAAAGTTGCCATGTCACCATCTAGAGTCAGTATGAACCAGGGAAATGGCGGACCAGTGGCACCTGTTCCACTTTCCAAATTCCTGAGCCCACCTGGTCAAGCCAGACAAGGCAAATAAGAGCTGAGGTCAGGCAGAATTTGGTTTAAGTGCGTTGTCCTGTTCTGAAAATGGCAGGGGCAGGTGGTTCAAAACATGGCCATGTACTTACTGAGGACTGAGTAGTTACCCCCCAAATCCCCACAGTCTGGAGGGAAGCATGTTGAGCACCTCACAGGCGTCCCCCATTCTTAGCCTTGTACTCCTAGGTTTCCTAGAGGAGGCAATGCCTGAACTAACTCTTGAGAGGCCAAGTAGCATGAGCCAGAGAGTCAAGGACAGGATATTCCCGGTAGAGGAAACAGCAGATGCAAAGGTGCAGTAACACCAGCTATCATCAAGCAAACCCTTCCTCTGCCCACTCGTTGCCACACGCACTTGACAGATACTACCACTAATTTCACTGAGTTTGTCAGGTCTGGTTCCCCTACTAGAAGTCAGTTCCCTGAGGAGGAACCTCCCCCTCCGGCCCCCACCACTGTGGTACCTCTAGTGCTTAGATCAGTCCCTGATACAGACTGGGGTCAGTAAGTACTTGTCAACAAATCCTTCTCTTCCAATGGCTGCCAAGTATTTATATAAGTATTTTGGTTTTTATTTTATTTTAAAATTAAATTTATTGGGATGACATTGGTTAGATCATATGAGTTTCAAGTGTGCACTTCTGAGACATGATCTGCATACTGCCTTGTGTGCCCATGAATCCAAAACAAAGCTATCCAGTATGATGTAGGAAGCCAAAGAAAGGGTAAAACATGAGGACTCAGACACATACATGCACACACTCAACAGAATTTGAAATGCGTTTCCCAATAACTGCAAAGTTAGAACTGCTTCTAAGGAACCAAACATTTGAGTAATAATCCAGCACTTTTCAAAGTTACTCCTCCAGAAAGATGCATAAATCTATTGAGATAACAGAAAATGGCTGATTTTCCTTTGGATTTTCAAAGGTAAAAAGAGACACACAAAAATGCCAAAAATGAGATTTTACTTGTAACATAGTAAGGACTTCTAAATTTATTTTAAATTGACCCCACCTACATTTTGTTTTCATTCAAAACAAGTCTAGGGAAGAACACCAGACTGAGAGCTGGGACAGCTACACCCAGGGGCCAGCCACAGAGTAGTTTTAATGAGAACTTGTATAGATAAAACATGGAATTCTTTAAAAACCAAATTTTAGAATCCAGCCCTGACCGGTGTGGCTCAGTGGGCTGGGCATCATTCCTCAAAGCGAAGGGTTGCCAGTTCGATTCTCAGGGCACATGCCTGGGTTGCAGTTTTTGTCCAGTCAGGGCACATGCGAGAGGCAACCAACTGACCTTTCTCTCCCTCTGTCTCCCTCCTGTCCCCTCTCTCTAAAACTAAATAAATGAAATCTTTAACCACACAAAACCAAAAACCACTTATAGCTATGTGGAAAAATCTCACGCTTAAAATCTGAGAGAACCCCCGTTTTGCATAATTGAGTAGGAAGTGGCCCTCCCCCAGGTAATCATGAAGGACCCTGGAGAGCGGCCGTGACTTCACAGGACCCACTCCTTTGACCACAGATCACTGGTCCAAGGACAGACACCTATGCCAAGCAGGACCAGCAGTTCTGTGGGTATGCAGATTTGACTGTAGAGTCCATGTCATTTCTGTAGCTGCACAACATAAAACTAGGGACTACTGGAAGCCAAGTTAGTGTTGTACTCATAAACTGAGTTGTGTTCCCTCCAAAATTCATAATTCACAGGTTGAAGCCCCAACCCCCAGGGGCCTTTAAGGAAGTAACTAAGGTTAAATGAAGTCACAAGGGTGAGTCTCTAACCCAATGGGACTGGCGTCCTTATAAGAGGAAGAGATACTAGGGATGCACAGAAGAAAGGCCATGTAAGGACACAGTGAGAAGGCAGCCAACTGCAAACCAAGGCTTCACCAAAACTGACAATGCCGGCACCTTGATCTTGGGCTTTCTGCCTCCAAAACTGTGAGAAATAAATGCCTGCTGTTTAAGCTGCCCAGTCTGTGGTGTTCTGTTATGGCAGCTAGCACAGACTAAGACAGTGAGGAAGGATAAAGCTGAGGAGCAGAAAGCACACGAGTTCAGGCTGCATTTAGTTATTTCTAGAGCCCAACAATAGTCTTGTCTTGAATTCAGACCTTAGGATCCTTACAATAATCTCCTGTGAGTTTAAGCAAATTTAAATTAGGTCTTTTGTTTTTAGCTAAGTAACATTGGTTTCTGGATAGTTGAAGTTAATCCCTGAATGTAAAAACGTAAAGCCATTTTGGAAGGGAACTTGAGATATATTTCATCTCTGTCTTTTATAACAAAATGTTTTTTTCTAAACCATTAGCCTAGGTTTTCCAGTATGAGTATTATAAAGGTGTTTTATGATATGGCTGTAGTAATGAAAATATCTGAGGTCTGCCTTTCTTTGCTGTTGGCCTCACTACTCTAGATCTATTTCCTTCCTATAATGTAGTTATTTCTGCTAATCACAAAAACTGGTACCACCAATGACTGATCTCACAGCACTGAAAGGAGTTAAGATCCTGAACTTCTCAGGATGATTCCCCATCTGCAAACTGAGTGTTTCTTTTGATAATAACATTCCACATGTTCCATGGTCACCACCCCAGGGGCCTGGGCCATGCTCTCTGCTCTTTGGCGTTTCTGTGACTTGCTTATGTGTTGTTTACTTTTCTAGCCTTGCTTCTTGTTCGGCTCTTCCAGTGTCCGTGTGCTGTCTGTATCCTTTCCTCTGTCTGGACACCGGGTTTTCCATGGGTCAAATCTGTAATGCCTGCATGGATACTAAGAGCATGCAAGGGCCTGGGTAGCTCTCACCCAGACAGACTCTTAGGTTTCCAGAGGCCTTTTTAGCTTATTAGTCCCCTGAAGAGGAATCAAAGAATCAAAGGGCAAGGTTTGCTGGCTAACCTCTCATTTGTTAACACCTGCTTCCTTTGATGGATCACAAGGGGGAAAGAGACATCCAAAAAAACTGAAAAAATTGAAAATAATATTTTCCAAAAATCAGGAGGCTTTTCCCCTCATTTATTTTTTAAAAATATAAGCATGCTTCTCAGTTGTTATCACAGAATCTATCTCATATATCACTAATCTTTTCATCACCTTTGTTACAGTAATCTAACTGAATAAAGTACCTAAAGTTCCTAAAACACAGTATACCTTCAGTGACCTTGTTATTTCTAGATAACACAGGAGAGGTGCATGAAGGTGAATAACAGCTGACTTTCAGATATTCTATGCCTTGTGCATGATGTACAGTATAATTACCCCTGGCCCCCCTAATAATTTAAAACTTAGAAACAACACAAAAGTGACAAAGACTTGCAAGCCATTCTCCCCAATACAGAACAGTAAGCAGCAGCAGATGGGTCAGCAATGCAGATGGTGAGGAGGGTCTGGTAATAGGATTAACATAATTAAGGACTTTTAAAATCTGCTTTTGAAGTCAAAATTCTATTTCTTTTCAAATTCTAATGACTCTCAGCGGAATTTTAGATATCTGAGCAATAGTGATTACAGGCACTCCTTTTGATTGTGTAAGTCTGCCTTGGAATGAACACCTAGAAAGAAACGGAAAACAATGATTCTTACGATTCGTTTCTGAGTAACCTGTCTTACAAAAGAAGCTTTTATCACCCCTGTTGCACACATTCTGGTAAAATCATAAACACTCCTCATGTTAGATGGTGCTGTGCCAACATTTTCCATCTTAACCAGCTTTAAGCCTATTTATTCCACTGGACTCCACAGGCTTTCTGTACTGACCCAAAGGTAAGCTAATAACTCAGGCATCCAGGAAAACAATGCCAATACAGAATGCAATACTACTAGTGACATGCTAAAGAAACCGTCTCTGAGACTACTTTATAAAGGACGGAGATTACTTTGGAAGACACTGACTTACCCATTTACCAGGTTTCCAAAACCCAAGCCAAATAAAACGCAACCACAGCAGATCTAAATTACAACACTTTATTGCAGCATCGGCAAAGATCAGATTTCTGAAGCTGGTGAAGATCGGGCAGCATTTCCATGTGAAATGTTACAAGTTTACAAGTTTTGTTTCTTATTTAATTCTACATGCAGAAACTAAAACATGGTAAAAGAAAAAATGCAAAATAGCTAGAAAAAAGATGTAATCAAGTTGTAGCATACAGATGTGCTCTTTAACTAAAGTTACTATGCCTACTGAAAAGCAAACGAAAAGACAACTATCCTAATAAATTAACAGACTGCCAGAAACAGACTAAGAACCCTCACTTCTATTTAATGAAGGGGGTAGGGGGGGGACGACAAAACAAAACAAAACAAAACAAAAACAAAAGCAAAAGAAAAGCTCTACTGTTTCCATACTTTGTTTAGAGACAAGCTGTAAACCCATGAAGGTCAACAAAATCTTCTGATCCCCTTCTTGTTGTCCTTCGTCCATTTTCTGTGACATGCTGACTGGCTCGTTGTTTTCAATGGTACTTACAATGGGCTCTGTACCCCTCTTCTCAGGCTGGTGTGACTTCCCTAAGCCATCTGAATCCATGCTCTTTGTTATACTCACAGTCTTTCACATTTTTCTTTTACCCTAATAGGCAATTTTATATGACTTAACTCTGATGAATAAAATTTATTTTTCTCCCTCATCTCCTGTTCCTCCTGAAACACATTCCTAAACAAAAGCCTTCCTGGTGGATTATCTGGTATTTGGATATCTTTCATCATTTTGTTGTCCTGCATGTAAGTTTTTACTAGAAGATTTTACTGCTTGTGCTATACTTTTCTACTGTAGTCTTGGAGCCCCCAAATGTTTTCTTCTTCCAACATGGGATGTTCAATTCAGAGACACTGTAACTCAAATCAACTTTAAAACTCAAGTTCAGTTCCCCCCATACCATTACCATTACCATTACAACCATTTCTTCTCCGGCTCAGCCATCTCAACGGATGCTCTTCTGGGTGTAACTGCTCAGTAGTCAAGTTAGCCATCTCATTTCTTGACTGCCATTCTCAAGAGAAGATTAACCCTCACGTGATTTCCATTACAAAAGGCCATTTATGCCTTATCTGGAAGCGGCTTGTTCCGGTGTTGGCAGAGGCTGCTGTTTCCGCCTCATGGCCCCAGCCTGTCCCAGGTTCAGATTCGCAACTCTCTAGACCGACATGCTGAGATGTGTCCACTGCTCTCATTCAATTGCTGGAGGACTCCACTATCCACAACATCAGATACAGGACCTAATGAAACGACACGTGCTGCTGGATCAACGTCTCCTAGAGGCACAAACAGGGCAATGTTAAAGAACTGGTACTGAGGACACACCTCCAGCAAGAAAAGAACCCCTTAAAAACCACCAGTCACTGCTTACGGCTGTCTCCAGATTAATCAGTGCTTCTCAAAGAGCACACAGACTCCTACTGCACTACGACATGAGGAGCCTGAAAAGGAGCACTAAAAGAAGCAAGTCTGACAGTGATCCAGGTATCTTTCTTACAACTATCTTCTAAGACGCTGAGAATTCACAGTTTGTGTTATGGGTGAACTGTAAACCCCAAAATTCATGTTGAAGTGTAACTCCTGGTACCTCGTGATAGGACCCTCTTTGTAAATGAGGTCACAACGGATGTAATGAGTTCAGACGAGGCCATCTCAGAGTAGGGTGGGCTCCTAATCTAGTATAACTGTGTCCTTAGAATAAAGGGTGGTTTGGACACAGACACACAGAGATGAAGACCACATTAAGATGAAGGCAGAGATCAGATTTTACTACAAAAGCCAAGGGACAATACAGATTGCCGGCAAGCCATCAGAAGCCAGGAGAGGCGCATGAAACAGAATCTCCCTCACAGCCCTCAATAAGAAACAATTGTGCAGATACCCTGACCTTTGATTTCCGGCCTCCAGAACTGTGCTGTTTAAGTCACCCAGTCTGTGGTACTTTCGTATGGCAGCTCTAGCAAATTAGCAGTTTATTTTTCACAAGGCAAGTACACTTGCAAGAAACTTTCCAAGAAATCAAGAGAAAACAATGGTCTAAAATAGAATACTTTAAATCAGTGCAATAAATGACAGGAAAAAAGTGTTCATAGTCTTTGGTAGGACACACACATCACTAGTTATATACTGTAGGGGTTGTCACGTGACTGGTTTATAAACAAACGATGATTCTGTGAGATTTAAAAATCTAAGAGCCCCCAAAGTACTTAAAATTTATACTCTGGATTAAATGCTGTTGTAAGAGGTACTCTATTTAATAACAACACAAAACTACCATTTATTTAACCTTACAATAAGGACATCAAGAGAAAATTAATTAAAAAATAAATGCACAGTCTCCTTAAGATGGGTTTTAAAAAGTCTGATAGTATACAACCCTTTGCTACTCAGAATGTGGCTCATAACTTCACAGCAGCTTTGACATTCATCAGAAATGAACCAGAATCAGCAGTTTAATAAAGGTCAAGGTGATTAAATATATATGTTAAAGCCTGAGGCGCACGGGTGTAATCCATATGAATTTGTAGCATATAACCCACCTTAGTACTAACACTTGCCAAGATGCTAAGCTGCAGTTTTTCCAACACCGACAGAGTGGAAAACAACCTGGATAATTATTTACTTAGAGTACTAATGCTATTTTAACTCATTATATGCAAGTGTTTACCTTTTTTAGAGCATTACTGTCCAGTGAGAATGGCTGAAATTTTAACTTACAGCCCTATTTCAATCCTGATTAGAATGAAAAAAACCATAATGCCTGGTAAGAAAAACATTAAACTGCTTTGATAACCGGTTTCCATATAAATTTCCCTTTATCTGCCATGTAATGTCAACAATATTAATAACTGTATTTTTTCAAAGCCACAGCCGAGTTAAGAATCAAATAGAAAAGGGGTTTTGAGCCTCATTCACAGGACTTTCTTTTCACTCTTTGCACAGGAACCCAGCTCGGCACGTCCTCCCGAAGGTGCTGGCGAGCCACTGCTCTGCACACACATCTTTCTACTAAGCCTGGCCCCATGCTAAAAATAGAAGAAAACAAGAAGCCAAGCCACCAGAGACTCCACCCCATCAGTTATGCTCTTTCAAATCACTACATTTATTCACTGGAAAACCAGTTTAAAAAATGGTGAAAAACATTTGGTGCTCAACAGGCTCAAAAACTCCCATTTACACGTCTGCTTGTTCCTCTACACTGCTCTACTCAAGTGCACTGTCACAGCACTGGCTTTGAAAGTACCATAGTCATTTGTAAAAGGCCATTTTCAAGAGTGATGGACAAATCAGGGTTGTTGGTTTTTGAGTTACAGTTTTAAGAAAAGATTTAAAACAGAGAGGTTAGCTCAAGAGTTAGGATTCTCACAAAATCAGAAAACAAGAGGGAGAAGAGCTAGGGAGCAGAATATGAGGAAAAAGACTATTAAATGACTACACATAGATTTGTAAAAGGCCCTTTGTCTATTCAACCAATATTTACTGAGCATCTGCTATGTGCCAGGCACCAAGAGCTATGCAGGAGCTATAATGGGCCTTGCCTCTGCCCTCATTCATTCATGAACCTCACAGGGTACAGAGACAAGCTAAGCAGGTCTGTGGAAAGGCCGTGAGCCAGTGACCTATGTTAGACTTTAGAATACCAAGGTGAGACCTTCTGGAGGAGCAGGAATCATCCAGACGAAAAGCATAAGGGTTCCAAATAGAGAGAGGCAAAAAGATGATAAAAAGAACTAAAAGGCCAGTTTAGTTGGGAATTCGGAAAAAATAGCAAGAAATGAAGGTAAGTACACCATCAACATGTTAACCATGTTGACAAGTTTGGACTTTATCCTACAAGCCAGGAGGACCCACTGATGAGATCACATAATCAGAGAGCAGATTTCATTTTAGAAAAAACACTGTGTGTAGAGCAGAGAGAATGAAACAGAAGGGCCTGAAATTGAAGACTGAAAAGTAGGTCAGGAGGCTGCTGGCAAGAACGCAGCGAGAGGTGATGGTAGCTGGATCCATGACCCCACAGTAGAGGTGGAATAAAATGGGGAAGCATGACAGCCCTTCAGCAACAGAACACAGAGACTGCGTTAATTAACTAGACATGGAAATCGAGGGAGACAGGAATCTAAACTAAGAAAACCTCCATTTCTAGTCTGGACAACTGAGTGGGCAGTGTTTCCATTCACTAAGCCAGAGAATGGGGAAGGAGAGTGGCTTGGGGGCAGAGACACACTGAGGTTTGTGTTCCTGTGAGACATCTAGTGGCTGTTTAGAAGATGGCTAAGTACACAGCCAGAAACTAAGACACGAGCAGCTCCAGGCAGAGGCAAGTCCAGAGAAGAGACAAGAGGAGGAGAAGTCAGGGAAGGAAGAAAAAGACCAGAAGTCAGCAGAGCCAAGTCAGGGAAGACAGTGCCAAGGAGAAAAGGGGGGTCCACATGTTAAGTCCTCTGAAAGCTTAAGAGGGTCCTGAATGAAGCATTAAGAGGCAGCCTGGCCGCTCCGGGAAGGAAGGCGGTTTCAGTGAACTGGCAGGGAAGGTTAGCAGACCAGTTAGCCACAGTGGGGGAGGTGAGTAACAATGTGGCCAATTCTTCCCAGTTTGCCGAACTGGGGCAGGGCTGGAGGGAGGAAGGAAAACATTAACAAAGAATTTTGAAAAATGACTGAAAAACTGGCAGTAAACTAAGAAAGGCAAACCCCTTTGTGTTCACGTACACACTGATTATAGCATATAAGTTTACCCATCTATTCCTGCATATTTTGTTTCTTGCTAAGAAATACTTGGTACTTAACATACTCTCAAATGATTTTTTAAAAGAAATATATGACTAGGGCAGAACTAGCTTTCAAGTTACCTGTACTTGTTTTGCCCACTGGGCTACAAAATTGTTTTTCCCTACTTTTAAATTTTCCATAGGACAGGACTGAAACCATGGTAGGTGCTGGATGCACACAGCTGAGAGAGGCAAACCCTACTGCAGATATCAGTTAATGTATCAAACATCACATCTGCTGATTCTGTAAAGTCAGTCAATACTCAGAAATTAGGAAAAGATGCTAATTTGCAGTATCTGACTCCAGAAGGAATGAGAGACATTAATAGAAATAACGCTGTTCAGATATGTTAAGCTGCAATAAGGACACATAAATTTGATAGAAACATCAAGATAAAAATATCCCAACAGTTCTGTCTTCCAATCACAGGAAAAAAGAAGAAACGGACATTACCAAGAACACTATGGCATATATTTAAAGCCACTCTAAAAATATATAAAAGCAGGAAACTAATTATTTTCATGGCCTCTTAACCTAGCTAGCTGCTTCTACATTTTGGCAGCAATGAAAGGTTTTATTAAAATTTGGATAATTAACTGTAACAGTATCTTATTATGCCTAATTAGAGGGGTTTGTATACCCTTCCTTCCTTCCTAAACATTTCTGACTTTGATTTCTAAAAACATTACCCTCAACAGATGTTAAAAAACCAATTCCTAAATTGTCATGGCAAACCTATTTTCTAAATTTCATTTTGACTCAAGTTGCCTGAGTAGTTAAAAAAACAAACAAACAACATTATCAGGAACACACAAATATATTCAGTAAGTAAAAAACACAGGCTCTAACATCTGTATTTTCCCAAATGCTACTCTCCTCAACAACGAACTACACCTGCTACTATTCCCAGCACACTCCCTTCTACACCTGTTGACCTGCCCCCAGTGACAAAGGTGACATCTTAGGGCTGTTATATATCCTCAGCCTAAACACTAATACCTGGAAGGAGATCAGTAAGAGGAACAAAGCCAGTATCACTTTTGATCATACCTGACCACAAGACAGAAAACTGAGTTGATGATGAGTCTTTAAATCAGGTCCCAGAAAAACTTTGAGTAATTTCATTCTTTAAAAACAGATGAATGAGGCCTTGTGAGGGCACATGTTCTATGTGAAATTACTTATAGAATTTTAATAGTTTTCACATTAAGGAATTCAAGTTCAAGTAGAAATGGCATAAATCCCAGCAGGACATTTCATAATTTAAAAAACAAACAAACAAAATACCTCAAAATAAATTCAACCTGCATGCTTGATAGTCTAGCAAACAGATTATGAGTTTTGTAAACATTAAGATGACTTAACACTGATCCGGAAGATCCTAACACACACAAATCCTGTGATTTCTATCAAGAAATCTATAACCAGTCTTCTCTATAAATGCACAAGAGAAAAGCCAAAATCAGTGCAGCTAAAATCAAGACCAAAAATAAACAAAACAAAACAACCCTGTAACTGTTTTATAAATAGGTTTTCTTTTCTCAAATACCTACAATGGAAAGACTTTTCTATTTTGCTAATAATCAGGACTTTATCATTAAGTATAATCCAGAACTACCAAATTTATTCACCTGGATGCCATGAAAATCGAAGAGCTAAGGGAGAAAAAGAGATGGTCCTACCTCCCACCAGTCTTAAAGATTAGATCCGCATTAGGTGCTCCCTTTGGATGTTGGTAACGAGGCCGCCGCTCCCGATTGGTGTTTGCTGGAGCTGGGCGCTGGGCAAGAGACTGCAGCATTTCTGTCATGTGGAGCAAAACAGAAAAGGTGGTGAACTCTGTGAATGCACTCCTCCCATGAAGCAAATAAAACCCTAGGGAGATCAAGTTTATTAGTTCTGAACGGTTGCTGACTAAAGAAATATAACCATTAAACAGACTAAAATGATTAAGAAGTACTGAAAGACCACTCCAAGATATGAGATGTGCTCTTTTAAGATCCAATGGCTCCCTACTGTTAATTGGCCTCAGTGTAAGTGTCTTGTGAGGCAGTAAAACAGTATGAGAAGCAGTATAGTACAGTAATTACAAACACAGTGTTTGGAACAGGGTAATACTGGCTTAAATCCCAGCTCTGCCACTTACTGGTTGTAGGACTTTGGGTTCAGTTTCCCTAAACGTACAATGTGTATCATAATTATATATAGAATTGTTGTGAGGATTAAATGCTTTGCAAAAGTATATAAAAACAGTGGCCCATACTAAGCATTGATCCCGAATATTAGCTATTATTATTTGCTACTAAGAATGCTGGCTATCAACTGGAAGAGGAGATTCTGGAAGTGAGATTTAAACACAGAAAACCAAGTATTTATTTACATACCACTCTCTTGCACAAAAAAGCAGTCTGTGAGCACAGCACTATATAACCACATATGGCTCTAAAGTCGAGGTACCACAGAAATGCCCGAAGGCTAGCTTATGAGGTATCTATGAAATCTCTGCACAAGGTTCCAGTTAATACAAGAATGTTAAATATGTCTGCATGAAACTAGAGCCCTAATTTGAGGATACCCTTATATATGAAGAAACATGGGTTTTTCAAGATCAGGATTCCCAAACAGACAAAATGAGATAATAAATATTTGTTGAGTTAATTTGCTCACAGTTGACTAACAACATGATTAAAAATTGATTATTATCTCACTTGCAAATTATGACAATTACATTATTATTATTTTACAAGTGAAAGAAAAATGAAGATAGGATGGAATATAAAAAACTTCTCAGACTAAATATATATAAACATGGCATGAAATGGTTGAAAATAACGACTTTGATATTCTACATCTAGAAAGCCCAAAAGACATCAAAATTTTCCATTTCTGTCCTCTAAATGATTCTATACCTTGATAGTCTTCTTGTTCTTGTCGTTCATTGATATCTAGTGTGAGCTTTTTCATTCTCATCCTTTCTTCTTGTTCTGCCTGTTGCTGGTTCCAGTGATTTGCGGCAAGTTGGGAAGACATGGGCACATTAAGGATCTTAAACTGGGGGGACGAGAGGGGGATGGGGAAAAAAAGAAATCACACATGACTTGAGAAAATTAAGAGAAAAAAAGATTTCAAATAAAAATAGTAAGCAGAATTAAATGAATTTAGAAAAATAATGATGCCTTGCCTCTCCTAAAATCTAAAAACATAAACAGATAATACAACTACTCTACCAGAGACAAACCCGTTCAGGTTGGATGGGAAGTGGCGGCCATCAAGTTCAACCTCCATGAAAAGTTCCTCTTTCCTGCACCCTGTTTGGAAGCGCACACCTAGCAATGAGATCATTTCCATCCTGTAGACCCCAGAATGTATAAGTAATTGTCAGAAAGGTTTTATACAGCAAATTGTAACCTGCATCCTTTTCACTTCTATCCCCTGGAACCAGTTCTGCCCTCCTAAACCAAAGAGAACAAATTTAGTCCCTTCAGTATTAACAGATCTTCATATTTCTGAAGGTAGCTGTGGTGTTGGAAAGGAGGAAGAATTCAGTAACGGACATACAAAATCTGTTTCTGTTATGGGAGACAGTCCTTATGTATGGAATGTTTGTGTTTTTAGCAGAATGTCCTTGGGTTTAGAATTGTGCAAGGTAAACAAAACAACATAGAATCTGTGAATTTATGGCTCCCTGGAAATTGTTGAGTA
>VMDR010019503.1:0-18282 GCA_007922815.1 Macrotus californicus | reverse complement strand
TATATAATGGGGAGAAGAAGGGAAAGGGTCAAGGAACATGTATAAAGGACGCATGGACAAAGACAACAATGAGGGTGGGGGAAGGATTGAATGTGGGAGGGGGGGTGGGTAAGGCAGGGAGAGTAACGGGGGAAAACTGAGGACAACTGTAGTGAGACAACATTAAACAATAAATAAATAAATAATGAAAAAGATGGCATTTAAAACAAAAAAAATAATAAAATTATGTTAGACCTTTAAAAAATTTTTTTAAATAAAAGAAATGGGGAGATAATAATGGTACTTCATATTTTTCTGGGGATTAATTAAATGTATTAATTTATATAAACAATTAGAGTATGGCAAAGCCATTATTTGAACAGTTTAAGACTGTCTGAGACCATAACAATGCAAGACTGGCGGGAGGAGTGTAGCTAGAGTACTGATCCAACGTAGGGATTTTTTAATTTTTTACATTCATGCTTTATGCATGGGTATGAGTAGGATGGGATAGTGGGTTTAGAAAATGTTGCAGTAAGAAAGGGTAGTGAAGTAAAACTGTTCAAGGTCAAGGATTTCTAAGAAGTGCCATGAACATTTCAGTGAAATCGTGGGTTAAAATAAATAGTATGGTAGAAAACCTAAAACAGGTGAGACTGTGCCTTGCTCGATCTACCCCTGTGGAGGAAGTTCCTGAGTGATATGGAGTTTGCGTCCTCATCTGCCCCAGAGGGCTCAGTGTGGATGGGGAGGAAGAGCACTTCAGTTGCATTTGAAATGCAGTGGTCGGAAGTGGGGCCCTGATGCCCCCCACTCTGGTAAGAGTCCATTTCCAACAGTTGGTGTGACTTGGAGCCTTGGCTAAGCCAGACAGCGGATGAACCAGACCGTGAGTCGGCGGGCCTGGCTAAGTGACAGATATGGAAAATATGATGTAGGAACTAACGAAATGAAGCAGATAAATGACATGATCTCATGTGAGGTTTGGAAAACCCCCTCTGGCACCATACAGAGAACAGAATGGGCAGAGGTTACCTGGAGAATGGGGCACTGGCCAGAGACCTGCTGTAGTTCACACTGACAGCCAGGACAAGGGACAGCAGTAGTGGACTCTAGATTCAGCGGTCAGCAAACTCTGGCTCACAGGCCAAATCCAGCCCATCACCTGTGTTCAAACAAAGTTTTCCTGGACTGCAGCCACACCTGTTTGTTGATTCTTTGTCTCTAAATGCTGTCATGCTGCAAGGGCAGAGTCACTAGTTAGAAACAAGACCCTACGGCCTGCAAACTCTAACATATTTTCTCACTGGCCCTTTACAGCAAGGTTTTCTGAGGGGCTCTAGATGGATGGTCCAGACTGTAGGCCTCCTGGCCCTTTCACCCAGGCCACTTTCTGGGCCGGTCCACACAACTTCATTCTTCGGTAAAATAGTCTCAGTTTCCTGAACTGCGTTGCTCTGGGGGCCAGCAGTGACCACACAACTCTCCATGAAAGGTTTCATGTCAGAGTAAAGACCTGGAGGGACCCTGATGCAAAGCATCAAAAGGTACCAAAAACAAAAAAATGGGGAAAGGGTGTTCCGTGAACTTTTACTGCTGTTCACTGTCAAAGGGCTGAAAGTACAGCATTCTTTCTTACCCAGGACGTGCTCCTGCCTGCCCTAACGATTGTTATCATACGTTTTATGTTCTTCAAAGCAGTTTCTGTGCAGTGAAAGTGCCCCCTCAGGCACTCTAACATAGGACTACACATGAACTATTTCCATACTTTTCCCAAAGAAACAGCAGAGCGGGCCAGCCATAAAGTACTCTTTAGGCTAAAACACTCTATCAGGGCTTTCTGGTGCTACTAAATAGTAAGAGTATTGTCCCCAAGGTGCGGGGAGGGAACAGGAGGGAAGCCACATTCTATTTCAGCAGCCTGTTCACTATTTTCTATTCAAATTTTCCTACATTTATACCTTACAGTTTCATTTTGTAGATACGGATGGATGTGCGTACGTATTCTGTTGATGTTTGACGCTCCAGCTCACTGCAGGCTCCACATGGCCTCCCTGGCCTCTCAGGGCAACTTGACTCAGGTTGATGACCTCTGTGCCCAGTAAGTGCAGGCTCCCTCCCCCGAGTGCAGTCCTCGCTGTTCTCACCATCTCTGCCTCTCTTTCAGTCTCTCTCTGTCTCCCCCTCTCTCCCTCCCTCCCTCTCCCATCCTGAACCACCATCCTTAAAATAGCAAATCCCACCTACCTCATCCTTGCCTGCACTCCCATCATCCCTCGTGGCCTTGTCTAATTCTGAAGCATTTACCACAACCTACCACATCATACGTATTTCTTTGCTGTCTGTGTTTCCTCAGCACTACTTGCTTCCCCTGAAGGCAGAGGTTTTCTCTCCTGCATCCCCAGCACCTTTCCAGGTGTCTGCCACCTAAAAAATGTGAGACAAATATTGTTGAATGGTTGAATGAATGAACTATGAGAGCATGTGTCTGTCACTCTCATGTTGTCCATCACGTTTGACTTTGTTTTTTAAATTATTTATATATAAATAATTAAATTTATCAGCTTCTTTGCTCTCAGAAAGTACACTCCTTCAGGACATAAATCAGATGACTTTTACCTTTCTCCCCCATTGTCTAGGAAATTGCATACACATGGTAGAGACTTAGTTAATATTTTAATAAATGAATCAACCAGGTTTCTCAGTTAACCTCCAATATGATGAGGAAACAGACCCAAGCATGTTTTCAGTTGCTTCTTTGTAGGAAAAAAAAGATTGTGGATGAATACATTTAATTAGAAATGATCATCTGCAGCTTGAAAGCACAAATACTTCAGCCTTGACTTTTTTTTTTTCATCTGGAATTTTGCATTCTGATCCTTTTAGGCTGAGAGCCTGTTGAATTCAGAGGCCAGAGAGATGCCACCCAAGCCGCATCTCTGAAAGGAAACGCTGCTCTGAGCTGCTCACTCCTTGCTGTGATAGGCTCTCCTCACTACCACGGATGACATGGGACTATCATCCCCTCATCCCTCCTCTGATGTCCCAACACTCCTGTAGCTAAACATTTCTTCTTGGCCTTTTTTAGCCCTTTACTGTAAGTCTCTGTGCAGTTTAAAGTATTGGATTCCCTTTTTCTCACTTGCTAATTGTCCAGGGTTGTATTACCAAACTTTGCTGTTAACCATGAATTGCTGAAAGGCTGTTCTCCCAGGAACTTCTGTCTTAGTCCAGAAACTACATTCCCTGTGTGTGGTTATGTTTGTGAACACCGGTGAAGTGCCAGTGAAACTGATCAATGAATTTAATCACTTTTCTTTAAACTATGGCCATGTTAGCAGTGTCTATGAGGTTTTGTCATAAATGTCTTAAACCGTTTTCCCACTTTATGGACCCAATGGGTGTGCTTAATGTTAACTCTTCAATACCTGACTCTCCTTACAGGAAACTGAGGAATTAGCCCTCTAAACAAGTCACAAGTTATACTTCATTAATTTTTATTTTGCTCATTTTTAATTAGTTTGTCTTTTTTGATGTTTTTCAAAAATTTGGCTCAAAAGAGCTAGCAGAAAAATGAGGAAAAGTAAGTCTTTTTCTTTATTAAAATCAAAATCTTTTGTTTTTTATATCAAAGCTGGAGCAAATGACAGAGGTAACAATTAAAGTGTGTCCGTGTATGTGATATATTCCTGGATTGCAATCTAATTGGAGATTCTAAAAGTCATGAGAAATTAAAGAAGGAAATGTCAGCATTATGTTTTTGTTACAAGTAGCTTTTCTCTAATGCAGGCTTTTTTACCAAGTAGTTTTGCTGGAGGGACTGTCTTACATGTTAAATACCCTTTTAAGTGAGAAAGAACTGTCGGGTAACAAAAACTAACTGCTTTCCATTGAGTTTCTGGGACACACCCCTGTAAAACAACAGACAGACAAAAACACGTCCACGTGTCCATGGGGGAATTGGAGCAATCTCGTCCCGTCTGTGGCCCTCAGTTCACCTTGAAATCAGCCACTTCCCAGTCTCACCATTCCCACTTCAGCCCTCACTCCAATTCCCACTTCCCTTTTTCCTCCTCTTACCACCGTAAGGATCATTTTGAAGTTAAAACCAATAGACAGTCATGCTAAGAACAAAGGAGAGGGATTATTAACAATAACATTTGCCCCTCCAGAAGCCTAATAAACCACCACTTTATCACTTTAGTTTTTATTGATCTCTTCCTTGAAATTTCTGTGATTTTTTGGTCAAAACTGCTTCATGTTGCCACTTCCAAACTGCCTTATCTTAGGCATGTCATTTAACCTCTCTGGGCCACACTGTCCTCAAAATGAGACACTAGGAGAACTAGATAATCTCTAATATCCCCTCTAGCTCTATTATTTTTTTTTTTGCTTTCACTATTTATTTACCGTTATTTTACTATGCTGTGTATGTATGTCATGGACATCCACATGCGTGTACACACATACACCAGCACACACAGGGAGACGGGGTAGTGAATTTGCAAAGCTTCAGTTCAGTGAGGTAGGTAGGCAACAATGAGATTTACTTCCTCCTATTAGCTTCTAATTACTTTAATCTTTTGTTAACTTGAACTTGCTTTCCCCTTATTAATCATTCTTGAGGGGACTATATTAACTTGCATATACAGTCTTCAGTTTCATTATTCCTCTTATTTCACTAAAATAGTAAACATGAATAGTATGTATTATAAAAGACACTCATTTAGGTCAGTATTTGTTTTCTCAAATATTTGGCCTATAAAATAGTAATATAATTTGTTACTACCCACATTAAGTTATTCTAAATGAAGTATTCCTACGATTTTGTTGTCAGCATAAAAATAGTAATTATGATTTTGAACACTCTTATTCTAAATAAGATCTTGAGCCACAGTCTAGGTCAGAGGCAAAAATCAAACAAAAAAAGTATTGAAACATATTTTATATTCATCCTTGCTGTCAACAATAAATTTTCAGAAGCAAGTGAGAGAGAACACAGAGTAGGGAGGTGGGACAGGATGGTAATAATCTGTCATTTCCAGGCTGAAAGGTGACCCTTTTAATGATGTACTTGTTAACTTCGGTGACAGAGGCCAGAGAGTCAAGACTGGTTCTAATGACATATTATTAAGCTGACTAATGGTCCACATGGCTCCTTGTCCCTTGATCCTGTTAAACCTGGCAGATGTGGCCACTAAACTCCTCTTTTTAAATTCAACTGCTACCCCAGGTACTGAAAAAGTTCTAGTTGGAAAGCAGGAAATTTTAAGAGCATTACTGCCATGCTTATGCAGTTTAATGTCAAGACAGACTTGCTACGTTCTTGGTCATCCAGTCGTGATATTCCTCCCTTGTCTTGACATCCCATTCATCCCATTCTTGTTTGCCACCTCGTGCTGTCCTACCATTTCTAAGATGCTGGCATGTTGGCGAATTCCTTAATAAGACATCTGATGCTCTCCCACCTTTACTTTTCTTTTTGCATGTGCCTCTTTCTTATTTAGATCTATGTACCTCCACCAACTCTCTTTCTTTTGCCCACATGTTAAACAAGCCAACTTAGAATTTATTACCTTCTGAGCCCCTGCCCAGATTAACAAGCCTGCATTGGCTTTAGCTTTAGGTTTTGCATTGACATTCCTTTCTCCCTACCACCCAGGTGTCCAACAGGCTGTGGCTGTATTTATACCCTACACATCCAAGTGACCCAATATCTGTGATAGGACCCCCAGTTCTTATTTTTTCTGATTTGGCTGATCCTGCCAACACCAAGAGAAGTTAGTTATGTTCCAAAAAATGGGTACAGGTGGTTGGACACCTACGCCTGATTCAAGTTGGCTAAGGAGACAGTAATCTCACTTCTCCACGGGGAATTTCCAAGGGCTGGTATTTTCGGGATCTCTTTTTTCCACCTTCTAGTGTCTCTCTCTCTTCCTTCATAATCTCTATTAACAGTCATGTCCCAGCTCCTTTTCTCTTCCAATTTTTTAGTTTTCAGCTCTTTCACTTATTTAACCATGCGAACTTAGGCATGTTACTTAAGCTCTCTGTGCCTCAGCATCATAATCTATAAAATGTGATAAAACTCATACTTACCTCATAAGGTTTATGTGAGGATTCAATGAATGAATTCCAGCAATATACTTAAAAGGTCCCTGGCACATAGAGAGCAGCTGGTGAGTATTCACTATTACTGATATTATAGTAGAGAGGCACACTTGCCTTTGCCACCCTTTACTACCTGATTGTCAAACTCACGGAATCCCTTAGATACCTACTCTATCTCTAATCATTGTTTAACTAAGATAAGGCCCCCATTTGAATCTATCATAATATGTAAGCTCATAAAGACTAATTTACACAGTTCAGTGTCAGAGCGGTTTTGCAATTAAAGAAAGAAGATGGATTAACCTCCCATAGAGGTGGACAAGAAAATAGAAAATGCTTAAGTAATGTATCAAATGCACATGAAAAATATTTTATTTTGATGCCTGGACAGAAGGAAATTGGAAAACCTTTGGACCCTAGAAATGACTAAAGAACTTGAATCCAGAGAGGTAAGTAAGCCCATGTTTGTTCAGTTGCTTGTGGTGATTCCTGGTGCCTCGAAGCTTGGATTTTGACAGGTGTCACAGAGGATAGGAGGTAAAGCCAGTGCCCTTGAAAGACGGAAGTCATAAAAGGAAACATAAATGTATAAATTTAAGAAAAAAACTATTCCTCACCAGCAGTCCACCCCTGCTACCAATTTTCATGAAAAATACAAGTTACATATACTAATACTATTTAATACTATAATTCTATATACTTCAAGTGACTAAGCTTAATACATTTAGGGATATATAAATATGTAGTAAAACAACAAAAAAAAACAAAGGAGTGATTAATCATTTAGGGCAATGGTTCTCTGCAAGATGCATGCATGTAGAAGGTGATATAGAGCATACAATGGCCACAAGTAATGATATATCAGTCAAATGTTCCAGTTCTTAAGCTGAATAAATGAGGGAGTACACAGGTATTTGTTTCCATATCATTACTTAAAATCTCTCTCTTAACAAGTTACATTTGTTCTTTTTGTAAAATAAAACACAAAAATAAAGAGCTAATAGCATAAGTAATTTCAAACTAGCACAAATCCTTTCGATGTTTTTCAAAAATCCTAAAAGTAATAGTCCACAGCCACACTAACCCTACCCACCTGCTTCCAGGAAACCTTACCAATAGTGGAGAAGAAGCTGAAGGAAGGTCATCAGTCGAAGAAGATGGAGGGAGGGTGGTCAGATGCTGACCCAGACCTTACAACTGCATTGGACTGTCCACTCTTTCAGCCCCAATATGCCTTCATTGCCCAGATTCTTCTGGAATTTCCCTCCACCCACTACTATATCTTTCTTTAAGTAGATAATTTAAACCGACTTCATTATTTTTAAAAACCCTCCCCTCTCTAAGGTAGAGTGTGGGGGAGAATTGTCCTTACAAATACAGGAGTCACTTTGTTAGCTTGTGGTGGTTGTTGTAAGACTGTGAACGTTCTAAGATGAATGGTTACTTCTTTCAACCCAGTTCGTACATTTAGTAAATATTTACCAACCACTCGTCACACATCAGACACTCCCATATATGCTAGAGATAAACTGGTAAACAGAATAGTCCTGCTTAGGTATGTTTTACTACCTAGTGTCTAAGCTGGGCCAAAAACGACAAGGTAAAACAAAAATCTGGCAATACATGTGTTTGGGGATGAAAATAGCCAGGGTATATGGGTGCACACCAATGTGAGCAGCTATTTTATATCTCTTGATACAGAAATTTTCATTTCTGAGGAAGAGACTTTTAGGCTGAAAGCTGAATGAGAGGACAATTTATGTGTTCTCCATTGAATGAACATGAGGAGTAAATGCCCTGGGGTAGGAACTTGCACAGCCTGTTCCAGACAAGAAGAAAGACAGTATTAGTGCAGGCATATGAGCCAAGGGCAGAGAGCCAGAGGACAAAGCCATCGCGGAGTCAGGGGCCAGACCCTGCAGGGCATTTTAACACAAGACAAGGACCTTGAAGTTTATTTCAAGTGTGATGAGAAGCCACTGAATAATTTTGAGCAAGGAAGTTACAGATTCTTTTATATGTCACAGGCTGAAGTGTAGGGAAACTGAGACATCATTACAAAAATTTAAAGTGCAGGAGAGATTTTACATTAGAGAGAGAACTGAAGGTATCTTGAGAACTGAACTGAATTTGTAGCCAGACACTGAGCTAGGTGGGCTCATCCAATGAGGGATTACAGATAAATGAGGACACTGCAACATGTATAGGTCGGGAGAATTAGGGTAATACCACAAATGAAACTGAACAGAGGTCGACAGGGGTCAGGGAAAAATTAAGAGCAAGTGGGGGCCTGAAGCCAAAGTGAAGAAGTTTCAAGATGGATTCATCACATCCAAAACATCTTAGGTTAAAGGTTAAGGGAGGTGAAGGCTGATAATTGATCACCAGCTTTGAGCATGACAAAATCATCGATGACCTTGACAAATGGGTTTTAGTTTTGTGCATGGACAAGTACCTAGATGGAGTAGGTTTAAGAAAAAATAAGTTGGGGAAGTGAAGGCAGTGAGTCTGGAAAACTCTCTCAATGAGATCTAACGGTGGCTCACTGCTGTAGTTGCTGATCCTGTTGGGGGAGGAAGTTTGATGATAAATATGAGAAGTGACTGCAGGAGCAACAGGTCTGGGGAAGGGAAGTGAGAGGCAGCCAGGACTCAGTGGAGGAGCTGGCCTCAGACAGAAGTGAAAGAGTTCAGCCATTGTGAAGGAACGAGATGGAAGGTAAGATGGCAGACACACGTGCAGATTGGTGGAGAGAGTGGTGGAGAGATGAAGGAGCATTTGTCTGATTGTTGTTATATTTTCAGAGAAAGATAAAGTCATCAGCTGGAAGTAAGAATAGGTGAGTGGGATGATAGAGATTTGAAGAGAGAATGAGATGTAAAATGGATAGAGGAAGGAACATTAAGTAGGAGAAATTAGAATTGTTAGACAGTTTAAGAGGCCCATTGAAGACTGATGGTACAAAATCTTCGACTGTACCAGAAGAAATGTGTAATGTTCAGAAAAGCTATGAGAAATAATTATCATGGCATTACTACCCAGATGCCTGTCAACTGTCAAATGTATTTAAATAATTGTGATATAGTCACAAAATGCAATTGAGTGAATAAACTATACAGCATACAGTATACAGCAATTAGAGTGAATAAACTATAATTTATGCAACAATGTGGATTAATTTCATAAATATAATGTTAAGTAAAAGATGCTAGACACAAAAAGTATATCCATTTATATAAACTTAAAAATTAGGCAAAACTACTTCATGCTCTTCAAAATAAGAACATTAGCTAATGCTAAAAGACCCAGGGGATGGGAAATATTGGGAAAAATAATTAATTTAACTGTTTCAGAGAAACACCCACAGACGGAGAGGCAGGGAAACTAGACCCTATGAACCAAACAGGAGATGAAATCCTGCCACCAAGTTAGAAATGAAAAGCTTGGTTGAATCAAATATTTTTTAAATCTGCTGAATCAAAACTGGGGTAAACAATTCTTCATAATTGAAAACACTAAAACTAACTCACACAATTAACCATCTGGCAGTGATGATCTCCAAATGACAAATCAATCTGCCAGGGAATGCTGGACCAAACAGTGAGCATGCAGGTGAAGGAGAACCAGTTTACCGAAAAGCAGATGATACATCCATGCGCGTATAGGACATGCGCTTTCTGGTCTACCTGACAATATGACTCACCTATAAAGGAATCATCAGAAGAGGAGGGCCCCTAGGAGGCTAGTAAGGGACTGCCCATCTGTGAGCTGGGCACTGACCCATGTGTCTTCAGTGAACGCCTCTGGCTTACTGATTGCATGCTAGAAAATGCCTACTGAACTAAACAACCTTTAAAAAAAGACTAAAGTGAATTATGAGATTGGAGTAAACTTCTAAGTGCTCACACTATGGATGCCATTCGTAATCAATCTCTTTGGGATTTTCTTTTTTATAAGACAGCCACGTTATAGCAAAACAAAACCAAGATGAGAAGACTTCCTAGTGGAGAAGGCACTGTCCTTTACGGTTTCCTTGAACCATAAAGTGTGCATGTAGGCAAAACAAACTACCTGGAGTTTAATGTCATTACACTAATACATCTCTCTCTCCCTCTCTCTCACACACACCCCCTCAAGCCAAGCACACTGATATATATATATAGGGGAACATAAATTTCATACTGCAATACTATAAGTGATGACTCAATGTTAATTCTTCACTATCATATTCATATTAAACATTTACATGACCTCTCATAACTTAGTAATTGCTCAAAGACCGCAGCCCCTTGAAGGCCAAAGAAACTACATCTCCATATGCCAACATATGATCCTTCCCAGGTCACATAAGGTCCCACAACATGTATGAACCTTTTCAATGTGTTAGAACCAGGCAGTGACTTCTAACTGAGCTGTGCAGAGGAAGGTTGCCAGATAAATACAGGATGCCCTGTTAAATCTGAAAAGCAGATAAACGACTTTAGTGTGTGTTCTGTGCAATATTGGGGGCATAATCATACTAAAGAACCTCAATTCAAATCTAACTGGTTGCCCTGTGTTTTTATTTGCTAAATCTGTCAACCCCATTGAGGAGAGTTTAGGAAAACCCATACCTAAGAGCTGAACCAACCAACCAGATGAGGGAAGTAAGGAAGGGCAACATGAGACCTAGCCAATACTTATGTCCATTCTCTACCAGCTACAAGTAGAAGTAGAATTTAAAGCGAAGCTCTTTTTAGGCACATGTGATTTGGTGCTTTGATAAAAACACCTTTCTTATGTGCCTTTATTATTTGTTAGAAAATGGGAGAGGGAGAAGAGTTGAATTGCCAGTGGAGGCTTTGTCTTCCCTCAGGCATAAATTGTCAAAACAGACGAAGCATTGTCACAAATACTGTGGAAAAAAATGGAGAGAAATTTTCAATACTGCTACATATCTGGTAACTTTAAGAGTAATGAAAAAAATGAGGGAGGTTTGATTGAATTTGAATGTGGGTCTCCAGAATTAAGCCAGATTCTTGGGAAGCACTAAGAAATACCTGAATAATGTAGGCATATTAACATCAGTATTTGTTAAGTTTTTAAACATTTAAACTCATGCTTTTTTAAAATATTTTGCTGTTTCTAGCATGTTTTATGAGGTGAAAAAAAAGTTGAAGAAACATTATTTTTCCCCTTAGTTGTTGATTTTTATAACATTTTAATTATGATAAGACTATACAGAAAAGAACAGAATTTCAACAAGCCAACCAAGTAAAGTACAGATGAGTGCCATTTCCTTCAAATAAAAGAGAATATAATGTATTTTAATAGTCCTCCAGTTATTCAAAGTATTTTAGAATTCTTTATATAGAATGTCCATAGGACCTCCATCTGAAGTTCTATTGATTAGTCTTAGCATTTTCTCCATTTAAGAGTATATTTTATTTAAGGGATGACTAAGTCATTTAGAATTGTGCCTGGGAAATAAAATGCTTAATCTAGCTGGGTAATACTGTGTTTTGGCCAAAAGTATTTGGATAAAAATAAATGCTCTTGGCTAGGAATCCGACTCTAAACAATTTTAAGATATAGATTTACGATGTCACTATTTTAATTGTGATACCCCATGTTTGATTTTCAGCGTATCTCACATATATTAGTCTACAACTTCAGAAAGAGATTTATTTTGGCTATCACTGAAGCAAACTTTTCAGAAATCACTTGGGAATCTTTAAAAAATCAGTGGAAGGCCACAGTGAGAGGCAATCAGTAAGGTAGTTCACATGACACCTGTGAATATTGTTTAGAAAGGAAATGGCCCTTTCCCCATGGGCTGGTGAGTGACACTGGATTCCATGCTAACATCCACAAATGCACACTGCACATGATGGGAATAAAAAAGGCTTGCAGGATTTTGAACGCAGGTTGTGAAGAGGGGAGGACTGCATACAGTCTGGTCACAAGTCAGGAGGAAAAGTCCAGTGTCAGATGGCGATTTATCATTCCAGCTCTCTACAGAATATTGTGCTCGATCTCATGAACAATGCTAGACTACAAATATGAAGCTCAGGGGAGTTTCTGTTCCTACTAAAGACAAAAGTTGAAACAGTAAATTTAAGATATCTTCTACCGAAGAATAGTTTGTGTGCCAAGGATCCTGCGACCAGACTTTCTTGTCTTGAATAACAATATTTTTAGGAGCTAATATGACTCTGAATTGATTTGTTTGGAGAAGAGGTCTTTTTACTAATTAACTTTCTTTAGAATACTTTCAGGCTTACAGAAAAATGACACGGAAAGTACCGAGTTCCAACATGCCTCTTACCCCCCATATCACACACGTGCAGTTTCCCATCATTCACACCTCGCAAATGTGGCACATATGTTATGACTAACAAATCAACCACAACACATCATTATTAACCAAAGCCCATAATTTATGTTAAGGTTCACTCTTTGTCTTGCACGGTTCTATAAGTTCTGAGAAACGCATAATGTCACATATCCACAGTATCACACAAAATAGTTTACTGCCCCCAAACGTCCTGTGCACCATCTGTTCACCTCAGTCCCTCTCCCCTGAACCCTGGCAACCCCGATCTTCTTACCGCTTCCATAGTTGTGCCTTTTCCACAATGCCCTATAGTTGGAAGCACACGTTACATAGCCTTTGAAGACTGGCTTCTTTCACAAAGCCATATGCATTTAAGGTTTTTCCATGTCTTTTAATGGCTTGCCAGCTCATTCTCTTCAATATCAAATAATATTCCATTGTCTGGATGTACCACAATCTGGTCAACAATTTACCCAGTGGTTGGTAAGGACATCGTGGTTGCTTGAGAGTTATTTTTTAACTGCACAACGATGATGATCTCTTTTAAAATCATATCTTCAGACATCATCTCATGTCCTGGGACTTTTTGGACATGTCTTTTCTTGCATATCATCTTTTTCTGGCTGCCATTTATAAGGAATTTTAATGGTCCAGAATATAAGCCTGAAGCTTGTAGTAGTGAGAGTTTGTTATAATCCGTTTCTGCCGCACTCCCCACCTCTACCAAGCTCTCACACACACACAATTGGCAAACAAATCTTTCCTCGTCATGTCCTTTGTTTCTTGGTGATGTCCCACCTCCCCATTCTGGGCATCTCTCAGTTGGACTACCACTGTTGTATTCTACTTGGGTTTTCGCATCTGGCTTTGCCCTCATCAAACAGTATCGTCCATACCTCTGGCAGTGACCTACTGGAAATGCCAATGATCATACTTCCTGGTATAGAATTCTGCAGAGATACCTCATTGCCTTCACGACGAAATCCCAAATTGCAAACACAACATCAAAGTCCTTTCTGATAAGTCCAATACATCCTCATCATCTTATTATGCTCTGCTTCACCAATTCTGAACTGTTGATACATCTGCTTTCTCAACTGAGAGGCTCTGTTTTTTCACTTGCTGTTTCTGCTTCCAGAATGTTCTCCCTCTCCCTCATCTCTTACTCCACAGCACTTATTACCAACACAAATACTTCCTCCAGGAAGCATTCCTTGGTGCACTATATTATAAAACTTTATTTATCTTTAGCCTTATTAGGCTTTACTCCTTGAAAGAAGAACCTATGAAAATTTAAAATTCCTAGTGCTTATAATGAAATCAATAAATTTCATCCCCATGTAAAATCTTTTAAGCAAAATTAATTTTCATGCTCTGAAATTCTGTATGGGATCCTAATGATTCACCAAAACAGCAACAATAACAAAAAAAGACAACAATTAGATTACTAGTCAATGCAAACTGCTTTTGTGATGTTCAGGGACAGTTCGTGTCGATAGTTTTATTGGATTCTCACAATGACATCTATAGTAAAGTATGCCTTTGCTGCCTGTCTCACAAACCTATTGATGAGGAGAGACCCAAAAAAACAGAATTTACTTATAAAGAAAACTGTGTATTTATTCTTACATGTTTAAACTTCAGTCACCTTCAAAGCACTCTCCATTTGATGCAATACATCTACCAAGGTGTTTCTTCCGCTGCTCAAAACAGTTTTGGAACTCATCAATTTTGATGCTTTTTAGTGTTTCTGTGATTTTTTGTTTTACCTCTTCCACGTCAGCAAAACGTTTCCCTCTGAGGACTTTTTTAATTCGAGGAAACAAAAAAAATGTCACTCAGATGAAATTGGGTGAATAGGGTGGGTGATGCATGGGAGTCACGCCATTTTTGCATTCGTAAATCACCCATCATGAAATGGGCAAATGCACTGAACAGCCTCTCACAACAGTGCCAGCTGGTACACTGATACAGATGGGTTCCTAGAACACTCACCTAGCAGGGGAAGCCTGTACTACAGGAGGCCTGCTCACCAGAAGATAATTCCAGTTTTTGGGGGGGTCCCCCCTTGTATAATACCTCAAGCAAATAAAAGGGTTTTTTGCTTGTTTTTTTGTCACATAACAAGAAGCCCATACGCAGGCCATCCCGGTCTGGCACGACAGCCCCACTGTGCCGACAGTGCCCCAGGCTATTTCATCTTTCTCTTCTGCCATCCCCAGCACATGATATTTTTCCTCCTCATGGTCACCAAAAGGCTGTTCTACATCTGCTTTGCAGCTCCCCTTCTAGCACAAAAATATGATGAGGATGGAATCCATAAAAGGAAAGCAAACTTTCTAATAAATCCACAGCAGAACTGGCCCATATAATTTCCCTAGGTGCAAGAAAGTTGGAAAATGTATTGTAACTCCTCATAATGACAGACAGTCTGAGCAAAGTCAGCTCTCTGTTAATTTGGAAAAAACAAACACAAATAAGCAATTAGCAGTGTCTGGCACAAGAGATTAAGCAATATTGTTATCCTAAGAATAATCAAGAGCAGTTGCTTGTCCCATCAGTTCAAATGATGAATAGATAACTAGCACCTAGGTATCTAGACAGAACACGCCTATATTTAATTAATGAAAAGTGTTCTCCTCCATAATGTGGATGTTAACCCATTATTAACCTGCCATCGCTTTCTCTTATGGGAACTGTACTTAGTAGGACAACAGATTAAGGCATGAAATGATAGTTTCAGTGATACCTTTTTTTGGGGGGGAGCAGGAAAAGCTCAGTTTTGAAACTAAAATTCCTACCTCCATCCCCCAAATGTTAGGAGTCCTTTGCCGTCCACACCAGCAGTTGTCTGAGTCTTGAGCTGGAACAAACTCCACAAGTGTAGAGAGTCACACAAATGCTTTTTCTTTTTCCTCTGCTGTGAAGAGATGCTCATAATATAGCGGGGAAAACCCAGTTAAATAAATGCATATAAAATAAATTGATTGGTGCTAGGACTATATTGCATGTGCACCAAACCAAAGCTTATAAATGAAGATAATGAAGCCATTTTAAAAGGAGGCTGAAGGGAATTTTCAGTAATAGGATGACCTACCAAAGAAAAACACATAAAAACAGCAAAACTAGTTTTACACTAAAGAGGAACAGCTTTCCAGTAGGTTACTTTGTTTTTGTTTTTGTTTGCATAAATAACCAAGACTTACTAAATATATTGTCTCATGTTTCGTGTCAGGCAAAACTTTTTGTAAAACTTTGCGAAGACTTTCTGAAATTTTTCTGAGCTTTTTTGATACTAGGTAAAGCCTGAGAAAATGCCCTTGATTCATTTCCTCAGCGCATATAAATTAAAGTTAAATACAGTTCATCTGACTTTCTTTAAAAAAAAATGCTGATACATATTTTTTTGGTCATTAAACAAATGAACACACCAAAATGTGTCTTCAGTGATTTTTCCTGCCTAGCTTGTGGGAATCATAAGGAGCTTTTTGTTCCTCTTTATATTATTAGGATTCTTTGAATTTTGTAAAATTATGAGGCACGTCTTTAATTGCAAAACATTGTGTTACATGAAGAAAGAAGTTACACGATGCAATCAGCTCTTCCTTCCAGCATCAGAGAGGGTCGGCACTACCTGACCACACTGCACGTGCCCTTTGCACAGTGTGAGGCATGCAGATTGGAAGAGGTGATGTCACCTAGTTAAAGTCTGTCCACACTGCTGGCATTTAATTTTAACAATTGACCTGTGGGAGCCAGTTGTTTTATAATGCCACAGCGATTTAAGTTCTTAACGACGTTATTGCTACTTTTTTCAATTTAATTTTTATTGTTTATGCCATTACAGTTGTCCCTGTTTTTTTCTCTTTCCCCACCCCTCTCCCCAACAAGCCAGTCCCCACACTGTTGAACCCACTTGATCCTGCCCCCAACCTGGATTGCTAAAAATTTTTGAAGAGTAGAATTTATTTTAAAATGAATTCAGCATCCCCACTCTATGCAGGAAAGTCTTTCTGAACTTGTTTTTCAACTTAATACACTGGTGTCAAGATCTGCTAATTAAAAGTGCTGAGATGCCTGGAAGTTAATGAAGAATACAGTAAGCACACTGCAGAATGAACGTTTTTATGGCTCTTGTGAACACAGTGCTTGAGGCTGATTATTTTCAGACCAGCCAGCGAATGAAAAGCTGTCCTGAGAGACTTTACTTTTATGACCTACAAGATCTCCCCTTATTCAGAATTTGTGGAGCTGCCTCAGAGATAGTTCTCCTTGGCCTCTCAACTTTTGTAGCTCAAATGGGCATCTAATAAATTAATTTTAAGCTTTCACTGAACCATGTCCTTTTGCAACCTGATCGTACAATGTGCAAGGCCAGGACAAGGATGATATGAAAGTTAATTTCCGAGAACTGCTCAGCGTGTCTATTGGCAGAACTAAGGGAAGTCCCAGGCCCAAAACACATTAGATCAACCAGAAAAAGCTAAAGAATTTCAAGTTCACTTTCATTCCAAGGTCACTGTTGTGGGGTCATCAGAAGACAAGAGAGTTAAATGATTGACTTAATACCCTCTGGAAGTGGTGCCTCACTTTCTGTTAACACACTCACGTTCACCTACAGAATTTTGTCATTTTTTCCCTCAAAAATTGATAAAAACTGGCTGACATTTTCTGTAAAGAAAATTTACATTTAAGCACATTAATTTTCCAAGAAAAGTAAGTAAATGTGAGTTTGAGTTTATAGCCATGTAATGATGGTAGAAATCGATTTGTGTCTTAATTTAATAGAAGTTGTTGGGACTTAGAATGCCCATTTCCCTTCCTACAAAGTAAATAAACAACAGTAAGTAAACTACTAAAATAAATCAAACACAGTTGCCCACATGTTGCATAATCTGATCTGAACATGCTGCTGTTGGACAAATTTGATCAAATTATCCTCTTTATAACTTGAAAGTTTCATTCTGTACTTTCTATGACTTTTTCTTTATTTTGAGAAAAAGTAAATTTATTCAAATCAGTCTCACTAAGTCCTGGCTGGTGTGGCTCAGTGGACTGAGTGAACCAAAGGGTCACTGGCTCAATTCCCAGTCAGGGCATATGCCTGGGTTGTCGGCCAGGTCCCCAGTGGGAACCTCCTGAAAGGCAACCACACATTGCTATTTCTCTCCCTCCATTTCTCCCTCCCTTCAGCTCTCTCTAAAAGTAAATAAATAAAATCTTTTTAAAAAATCAGTCCCACTAAAATCTGTACTTTTTAAAGAAATAAATTTCACATATTAGCACATATAGAATATACTACTTATAAAACTTTGTCGTGTTGGGAGTTGTGCCCATGGCTACTTAATGCTGCTATTTAGAGTTAGAGAAGTATCTGATTATTGACCCTCCTCAAATGCAATAGGAAACCTGTGATTGGAAGGTATCCCTATCAATCATTTCTGCCACTCTAGAGGTTATAAAAAGACCACAGCATCCTCCCTCCTGGAAGCTCATGTCAGACTACAGGCAAAACACTGCAGGCTGAAGAAAAGTCTTTACTTTAACCTGGTATTAGTTCCCATTCCAGATCTTCTTGACCAACTGAATAAAACACACACACACACACACACACACACACACACACAAGCATGCACACACAGAGTTTTAAGAACAAGGTTATAATACATGGATGTTTAGTAATGTTTTCTTGAGAAGAGGATAAAACAGCAATTTAAAAAACCTGAAACATATCAAAGTGTGTGTGATCTGACTAGAGTAGTAAATAAGGGGAAATACATAGTATCAAATGTGTAAGAGGAAAGGTTTTGTATCAGTGAGCTTAGCATCTACTTTAAGAAACTTAAAGAAAAAGTAAAAGAGCCAATAAAATCAGA
>VMDR010019502.1:0-18299 GCA_007922815.1 Macrotus californicus | reverse complement strand
TTTGGCAAACCCAGTTATGAAATATAGGAGAACTCTCACTTTATGCCTGAACTGCCAGCAAATGCAAATAAGTACATGCTCCATTAAATTAAATGTCATCCCACATTTATCAAATATTGTCTTAGTTACAGTTTGATACCTATCTAAATTAATATTCGAGCAAAACTAGGCCCCGAAAGTGCGTTTGTGGCTCTGCACCTCCAGAAGTGAGTTCAAAAAACCTGCAGCTCATCAGAACTGCAACAATAACTCTTAATATTTTCTGGTAACCAAAAAAAAAAAAAATCAAGTTTACTTCAATATATTTTCAAATATTTACTGGAAGTAATGTACAAGAAAAATACTATACAAAATCATTTCCTGGACAACTGCACCTCGCATCCATACACTGGTGGAGTTATAGTTAATTGGTAACTAATCTAGAACGATTCTCCAGTTGTACAAACCATTAGGTTCAGATATATTTTACAAAGTTTCCCCCCCATTTTCCCTCTTTTGGCATTTAAACTACAGCCTCGTCTAGAATAAACGATAGCTTCTTCACTTGTTTATAAGTTTAAATCACACAAAAAAAGTTTCAGCCTAAGAATCCTCAATGAACTGCAAGAATTTACAGAAATGAGTACTATACAAAGTGATGTCTGGACTAGCACGGAAAAAAAAGATTAGGCTCGGGAGTGGTGAAAAACGAGGTAGAAAAGGATAAACACGGAGATAGTGAATCTGTTCTCACCGGAAAGGGGTATTTTTGCATAAGAAAGACACCTACACTCACCCCCACCCCCACCCCATAAGTTAATGCGATCAAAATAACTTTGGGATCAATATTAGCACAGTTTGAAGAGAAAGACTTGCTCACTGCTAGGGGAAAATCTAGATAGGAACCAAGTGGAAGGATGCCTTTTTTTTCCCTTTAGGTTTTTAGTTGTTGTTTTTTTTAAATGTTACAAAGTTGAAAGAAGGCTACTATAGCGATTCACCAAGACTGCCCTTAGCTGAAACTTGCATCGGTTCCACCTCAGGGAACAAAGATAAAGAGACTGGGCTGAAGCTGGGAGAGCTAAACTCTGCAAACTCCGGATCTCTGTGCAGACAGATGGGCACACGCACAAAGCTCCGACGGCTCGGCGCAGGGCGGACAGCAGCCGGGCGGTTCTGGAACCCTGTGAGCGGCTGTCCCCGGCAGGACACCCCCTGCGCGGACCTCCTGCCTCGCTCTCCCCACAGCGCTGCTCAACCTTGCTCAGCTGAATTGCTCCCGCCCGGGTGCAGGCCCCTCTCCCAGGCACGGGAATCGTCCAGCTGTCCCGCCAGGCTGCTTCCCTCTCAAAGACAGGCCTGTCACACCCTGGGATGGCGGACGGAGGACGAGGGGAGGCGAGAATTAAAGGCCCGGAGGGGCGCGGGTTCCGGCTGTGTCGGGCGGTGTAACCGGGTGGAGGGGAAAGCCAGGGCCCGGAAGGGCAATGTGTGTTACTTACATGTTCATATCCCCTTTACAAAGTTAAGTCACACAAGGAGTTAGAAGAGGAACAAAGACAGAGAGAGAGCAGTATGCAGTGTAGAGAGGCTGGAGCTGAGGCCAGGACAGGCGGGGACCAAGCGGATCGGGGTGGGAGGAGGTCAAGGGGAGGGACAGGCGCGGGGTGCGAGTCACTCCAGGCCGTTTCGGTGCCCGGGCTCAGGGGGCTGCAGCAGCTCCGGGGAGTGGCAGGGTGGGCTGCCAGCAGCGCTGTGCTCGCTGTCGGTGTCGCTGCCCTTCTTGCCACCGCTGCCGGAGCCGGCCGAGCCTCCGCCACCGCCGCTGTGCGTCTTCACGTGCTTGCTGAGATGGTCGCTGCGCATGAAGCGCTTGTTGCAGACCGGACAGGCGAAGCGCTTCTCACCGGTGTGGGTCCGCAGGTGCCGCTGCAGCTCGTCGGATCGCGTGAAACGCTTGCCGCAGAAGAGCCAGTTGCACACGAAGGGCCGCTCGCCCGTGTGCCAGCGCAGGTGCGCCTTGAGGTGCGACGTCTTGCCGTACACCTTGCCGCAGCCCGGGATGTGGCAGCTGTGCAGGCCCTTGCGCCGCAGACTCGCCCCGGCCGGGCCCAGCCGCTCCGCCTCCTGGCAGTTGGGGCAGTCGCAGGTGGCGCGGCCGGAGTAACGGCGCGCGGAGGAGCGCGGGGAGCCCCCCAGCGGCGCCGACGGCCCCGCGCTCAGCATGGAGCCCCCTGCGCCGGCCAGCGGCGACGGGGCCGAGTCCGGGTAGGAGCCGGGCAGCACCGGCTTGAAGCCGTCCATGAGGTGCTGCCCGGCGGGGCTGAGCAGGTGCGAGGAGGCGCCGCTGCTGAAGGCTGAGTGGCTCAGGCCTGAGTAATCCGAGTTGTAGCCTCCGAGCGGCGAATGCAGCGAGGTTTGGAGCCCCCCGGCGGCGGGGTGCAGAGAGCCCGGCAACGCCGCCGCGCCGTTCGGGTTTTGCACGTCGATCCAGCCCGCGCCCACGTCCCACCAGCTGGAGGCGCCGGCCGACCCCACGTCGCCGGCGGCGCCCAGGCCCGGGTGCGAGGGCTTGAACCACGACTCGTACGGGTGCGCCATGCCCACGCGCGGGTAGATGCCCTGCAGCCCGTCCACCGAGGTGTGCACCTTGGAGATGAACACCGGCTGGTGGGAGCCGTCCTGCGAGTGCGCCGAGGACCCGCCGCCGCCGCCCCCGCCTCCGCCGCCACTGGCCCCGGAGACGCCGGGGGTCTGGAACACCGAGTAGTCGTTGGCGAAGGGCGACGTGGAAGCGGCGGCCGCGGCGGCCGCTGCGGCCGCGGCGCTGCTGGAGGTGAGGGAGAAGGCGCTGGAGCCGGGCGAGCCGCCGCAGCCGAACGAGTCGGACACCAGGGCCGCCGCCGCCGCCGCCGCCGCTGCGGCCGCCGCGGCCGCGGAGGACGAGCCGCCGGTCCTGGAGGCCCCCGTCACGCCGAAGCCAGAGAGGCTGGAACCCACTACATTGCAACTGCCGGAGGAGGACGACGAGGAACGTTTCCAGGGATGGAAGCCTTTGCCGAAGGAAGAGGAGCTGTCCGAGAGGGAGGAGGGAGACGGGCTGGGGCTGCCGATCTTGTTACAGGTAGCAGCGAGCATGGCCAGAGGAGTGGATCCCAACCTCGGTTCTTCCTGCGGGAAGGGGGAGAGGAGAAGGGGTGGGGGAGGGGAGGTGGGCAAAGGGCCGGTGGGGGAGGGAGGAAACAAATCTGCATCAGATCTCTGGTAGCCCGCAAAACGCCCCGTGGCACCCCATCTCTCGCTGCGGCGTGCCGCCGCCAACTCACCTGGCTCCCCCAACAGCCCCGGCGCCCGGCTGCTTCCTACTCTACGGGAGGGGACAAGTTTGGCTGCCGGCGTCTGATTCGGGAGCAAAGCGCCATGCTAAAGAAGAGTTTGACAAATATTCTCACCTAAAACAACACTCTCGTGCACACAAGGCCCCAGGCACTTAGAAACAAACAAGCAAGCAAAAGTCCAGATTAGGGAGAAAGGAAGTTTCCTTTGCCGAGAAGCCTGAGGGAATACCACTGGGTTGCTTTTAAAAGCGCTTCTCAGAGAATCCAGAAAGAGTTTTGAAAATCCTGTTCCGATCCCCAGACACCCATCCTGGGTTGTGTCTCCCAGGCCAAAAAAGGTCAAACTATAAGGCTGGCTCACTCGCTCTTCTTGCCTTTCCTTTCCTTTACTTAAAAAAAAAAAAAAAATGTCTACAATAGTTAAAAAAAAAAAAAATGAGACGGGTTCAACGTACCTGCAAGACCAGGCGGGCTGCGGAATGTTTTAAGGGGAAGAGGGAAAATCTGCAGTTTGCCCAGGAAGAAAAACTTGCTCTCTTTACCCCCGAAATCGTCGCCTGTAAAATGGGCAGGGCGCACGTCTCCCGGGCAGGGAGCGGCCGGGCGCTGCGAGGTGGCTTGTCTAACTGCCCTCCGAACCTTTTCCTGCGCTAAAAAAAAAGTGACTCTGCCCCCCTCTCCCCCTCTTTCTTTTCTCCAAACTCACTTGTATTTAAAGAAGGAAAAAAAAAAAAAAAAAAGCTCTCAATAGAGACTGATAGCCCGTGGCCTGGCCGGGGCGACTTTAACCCCCTCCGATCGGCAATAAAAGGAAACTAATTAAACCAGCAAGAGAAAATCCTGAGACTCACCCCTAGAAGTGAAGTTGCCATCACACAAAAGTGCCCTCCTCCTCTCAGAGGATCTTTTTTATATTGATAAATCAGAGGCAGTGTTTTTTTTAGAGGTGTGCAATACAATGATCAGTTCCGCCCATTCCACCACAATTGTAGCTCCCTCTCCGGCTTTGAAGTGCCGCGGAGGCGCGGCCAGCCAATCTGCGGCCTCGCCGGGCCGCGCCGCGCGCGCGCCGTGAGGTCATCGGCGCAGCCGCGGGCCGCGGCGGGGCGGGGGCGGGGGGCGCGCGGCCGGCGGGCGGGGCGCGCCGCCTGCGCGGGTTGCGAAGCGGGTGTCTGGCTGTGTAGCCGTGTAACTGTGCGTGTGTGACCGCGCTGGGAGACAGTGCAGCCCGGGGAGTGGGGTAGGGAGCGTGAGCGTGACAGTGGAACGGAGACTGTGGTGAGGGAAAGAGGGCAGGGGAGGGACAGTGCAGAGCAGGGGAGGTGTTGTGGGTGACAATATAACTGCGGGTGACGACGGGGGCTCGAGGGGCAGATCAGTGGAGTGTTGAGGGGAAAGGTGTGAGTGCACTGCAGTGTGACTCTGAGTGACAAACCCAGGCAGGGAGGAGGACAGCGCAGTGAAGGGGGGGGCAGGTGGTGTGTGAGTGTGTGTGCGGTGGGGGGGGGAGAGTGTGAGTCTGTGTGTGAAAGGGGAAGGGCGGATGCGAGTGTGCGTGCTTGATGCGGGGTAGCGGAGGGTGTGTGAGTGTGGGGCAGAGGGCGACGAGCGTGCGTGCGTGTGCGTGCGTGTGAGACAGGCTGGGGGAAGAGCAGCCGCGCGGCAGAGTGCCCGACGGAGGGGGCGGTCGGCGGGGCGGAGAGGGAATCCGCGAAGTTGAGGGAGGCCGAGTCAGGAACTGTTCGCGGGCACGGCCCTGTAGCGCAGTCCCCCTGGCTGCTGGGACCGAACACCTCCGGTGGCCTCTTTCTGGGCTTCCCGGGCACGGTCGCGCGTGGTGGAGGAAAACCGCACTCACAGCAACTCGCCCCTCCGACCGCACCGCGGCGGGGCGGGGCGGGGGCGCCTCCCCGCGAGTCGTCCCTGGGCGGCGGCGGCTTTCTTTCCCCTTTTCTCCCCGCTGAGGAGGGACTCGTCTTTGGAAGTGCCCGTCCCGGGCGCGGGCGCGGGGTGTGCTCGTCCCTTAGCGACGGGGGATTTCAACACAAAAGGGTTGGAGGGAGACGGGGTGAGAGAGCGTGGTGTCCCTTTGGGTGGGGCGTCTTGTGGATCGAGACGTGTTCTCCAGGGACCCCACTTCCTCTTTCTGAGGGAAGAGTGAGCATTTTAGTTGACACAGAGACGAAGTTTTGACAAATCTTGGGCCAGGGTGCGGAGGCGTCTGTGCCCGACGGCGTCCGGGCCGACGTCTGTGAGCGTGCGCGCAGGTTAGCACACGCTCGGCTCGGGTCCCCTGGGTTGCGGTCGCTTGCTCGCCGTCGGTGTCACCGGGTGCCTTCGGGAATGTCATTGCAATTTCCCTGCCTCCACAAGGGAACATTAGAGCACAGAGAGCACCGCGCGGGTGCGGCAGACAGTCCACGGCCCTCGCAGCCCTAGTGAGAGTATTCATGTTTTTAAAAAGTAATTCATATTTTTTAAGCAGCTATAAATGCTCCCAGAAATCTAATTTTAAGGCTGAATTGATTAAAGTGTTTTTAGCTGGGAGAAGTGTTTTGTTCTGACTGAGTAAAAAAAAAAAAATCATTTTGGAACACTCCTCAAATGTATCACAGCTTCCCGAGATGTCAAAAAAAAAAAAGAAAAGAAAAGAAAGAAAGTCCTCCCGGGGTTCACTGAAACCAAAGTCAGGTTTGTGTGGGTTTCCCTGAGCAGAGGTGAGGCTGCTGTGGTGAGAGTGCGCGTTCCCAGCCCCTTCCCAACGTTGCTGGGTTATCGACTGTACATCATATCTATTGATTAAGGGAGTAAGGTGCACCCTTACACTTCGAAGTAAGTGTGAAGTAAATTAATGAACTGCTTTCTTTCTCTGAAGGCTGACGTTTACCATAAATGTCGTGTTTCTCCCTGCAAGCCACTCTGAATGATTTTAGCGTGTTGAGAAGGCGTGACAGGCCAGCCCAGAAGGAGGAAGGGGTGGGGGAAGGAGGGAACTCCGTTGAACAAATAAAAGAGAATTAACTTCATTGCTTTGGTCTCCTTCTATAATGATATTCATTTTAAGGACCTAATACACAGTTGTTCAAATTTGGGGTTTAATTCTAATGAATACCGGCGCCCTTAAAGGAGGATAAAAAAAAAATGCTTTGAGGGAAGACTCCCTTCTATGAATATTTAATCTTTTTATCTCCTTATCTTTTGGAAGGAAGTGAGGCAGGACTATTAAAAGTTAAATGCTAATTCTGAGAGTAAAGAGGCTTGAACCACTGTTTCTTTAAAATATGCCAGGAATTAGAAAAACTCAGCATCATTTGATTACTCTTTTGAGGTACCTAATTTTACGATTTTTTTCATTTGTATAAATTCACTTTAGAATCATATGAATTCTTCTTGTGACAATGGGTCACAATGTGCGTGTGGATTTAATGAATATATTGTATTCTTCAATTCATGTAAGGTTGGCTTGCAGCACTTGGGGATTTTCACAGGAGTTGTATATGGATCTTTCTTCATTAGAGTAGTCTATAAAGCATATGCATTCCAGTGACTCCCATTTAAGAAGCTAGGTATTTATTTCATAATGTTAATATCGGCCAAAGGGCATTTTTTCTTATACTACTCTCCCTTCATCCCTACCCCCCAATAAGTGATTAGTGTTTGTCCTAATTGATAAGACAGCAGAGTTAAAAAGGAAAGACAAAGAAACTTATATAATTGACCAAACATTAAAACAGCAATAATGTTGCTTCGGGTTTCAGTGTAACTAGTCTTGATGCCACCTCTTTCTCCACTTTTGAGAAGTGACTCCATCTTTTTTTAATCCCCCACATGAGGGGACATCTGTAATTCATTGTACACACAGCCTGACTGGCAAAGCATTTCACATTGCATAGAGCTCAGTTTATCTTTTGTGATATTGATCATTCAGTCACTATTCCCTGAGTATTATGTGGCTGTAATATAGAGGTTTGGAAGGAAAAGGGGAAGAAAGATAGGAAGTACTAGCTTTCTAACAAAAGTTTTCCCCATTCCAAGTGAAGTTTAGTGTTCTGGCAAGGAGGGGGTAGATGGATATTTTGCTGTTCCTTGCAAACCTGTGGGATCCACTTTCAATAAAGCTAAAATCTATTAGCATTCAGTATGCATCTGCAGCATAAATTTCATTTGAATTTCAAATTTAATAAACCAGGAGGTTTTTAATCATCCCTGGTTTTATTTGTTTGATATTAACATGCTTATTGACCGGGTCTGGTGACCAGTTTGATCATTACAGGACAGCAAAAAGTTAATTAAAACGACCACAGCCCCTTAATCATATCATCTGTCTCATCCATGTCGCTCTCTTTATTACCGGTGATGATGGATAGTCTCCCAGATTAATTTCTCTGTTTCTTCGATTTGGACAACAGCTTTTGGGACCTAATTTACATCCTGGGAACAACTTGCTCAAGTATATCTAACACCTTGCATCTACAATATACATCAACATCTCCTTAGATGGAGCAGAAAAGGAGAGGTGGTTTTTTTCACCACCACCCCCCTCAGGCGAGTTTGAAGACTAATCAATGCTGCGATTCGGAGCTCTAGGCGCTTTGAGCTTTCACGACCAAAGAAATAGAAGGTCCTAAAAGCAAATTAGAGGCCTCGATCCCTGCTTTTCCTTTTCAGGGAGTGGGGAGTGAAATATGCCTCTGCTGTTTGGTTAAATAGATTAAAATGCGTAGATACAGCGACAAGTAAATAAAGCCATTTGTAACCATTAAGTACAATTAGGGATTTATAGTCGAAAACATCAAAGTTATCCAGGCTTTCAAGCGTCCGGCATCACATCTACACCAAATACGGTTTTCAACGTAAGTGTGGGCCGAGGTATACACAGCGCTGAAAAAGCCTAATGGGGGAAAGGGGTGGGGGGCGACGCACATGAACTACACAGGCGCGTACCTCTGCTGGGTACGGTTTAACCCGGGCTCCCGGAGTCTCGGCTTCCCGAGCGTGGGCAGGGACGCGCGAGCTCTGGAAGCAGGCAGGCGGGTGTCCGCCGCGGAACCCGTGGACGCGGTGCTACCGCGCATCCCTGGCTGGCGCCTCTTCCGAAAAGGAGAGACGGCCTCCAGTCCCCAGCCCCTGTGCCGGGACCTCGCGCGCGGGTGCGTTGCTGCGAAAATAAAGCGTGAAGGGCACGGAGAGGCAGCCCAGAGCCGCCCGCGGCTGCGGGGAGGAGAGGGTTGGGCCAGGTTGGGAGTGTCTCCTGGTCGGGTCCGGAGTTCTCTGGGCAAAGTTTCTTTCCTGCTGAAAAGAAAACCTGGCCAGTCGTGGACCTGTAGATTCCTGAGGGGGTGTCCTTTTGCTGTCCACTCCTGCTTTTGGGCGGCTTCTCTAGGAAGTTGCCTAACATTTCCTGGGAAGGGAGGTAATAAAAGCCCCTCGCTGGTGGCAGATTGTTGAGCCGTAGGTGGGAAGGGATCAGTCGGCCAGAAACCACAGAGGGTTGTATTTTCCTGATTGGAAAATGGGAACTTCCAGGCTGAACAATAGCCCCTATTAGTGAGGTTATTCGGTTTCAAACTGTCCGGCCACTTTTACAGCCGAGTCCTTACTTTCCTGGTCCTGCTTAATTGGATGCATTTGTTGACCACAGCGAAGCCATACTGACTCTTGATCTGCTTGCACAGGCTCTCCTGGTGGAGGCGAGGCGCGGCCTTAGTGGCTCTTTGAATACATGAGACCACTTGGAGAAGCATTTCATATATATTTTTAATCAACTCTATATTTTCCTTCAGTGTCCTACTGCTTAATATTCATTTTTTCTTCTCTGCCACTTCAAAACATTCAAAAGTTAGGGATGGTTTAATTAAGAGACGTTCTCATCTAACTTAGGATATTGTGTGCTTTGATTCACTTTAGGGCATTCATACTGCATACCTTCAGAAGACAAGAAGGACTTTCTCCATGTGTCAATCATATGAATATGTAGGTAAATTCATAGGTACATGTAGGAGAAATATGAAGATATTTAGTGAAATTGATATACCTTCCTCTATTCAAGGAAGAAAAATTTGTGTTTCCTTATTTGTTGTTTACATGCATAATGTTCACGTCCTCAGAGTATGTTGATATGATCAAGGGCTAGTTCTACAGACCAGTGTGCACTCTATGGTATATTTCATAATCATCTCTGTCGGCCCACAGATGAAATTCACAGTTAATGCTACAGCACTTCATATTCCTCCTTCCCCATGTAAATGAAGGAAACGTGAGGGAAGGAGCATTTGCTTATTTGGGGAGAATGGTGTGTGTGTGTCTGGTGTGTGTTCTTGTTTTTCAAGGCAAGAGAGAAAGAGAGGCCTCGACATTCAGATGAGTTCCTCTCTGATATGTTTCCTAGAATGGATTTGCTCTGACTGTTTTCTCTTTTGGTATTATATATCACTTTCTCACAGCTAACATGCAGAGTTAAAAACTACTAAATTCTTAACCTCAACACTATTGATTTCTTTTCATTCCGTTCTGTTAGGAGAAGAGGCAATGCTCCCAGATTACCCCCTCGTCCGCTCCAGACGGTTGACAATTGCAATCGCAGTTTCGGGAAGATAAATGTTACTTTGGGAATTGTGTTTAATTACAAATAATCTAGGAGCTGCACCGGGTCTCCGGCTTTAACCACACATGTGTTCAAGTCATTGTACAAGGTTTACAAATGGGTGATATTTTTGAAAGAGGACACAGTTCTCTTTTCTAAAATTGGGGGACAAACTAGGGTGCTCCCACTTAGGATTTGTCAAGGGTCCCTCAGATGTAACACAGACAAAAATAACACCAACAACGAAGACGGTGGAGGCCTCCGAGTACTTTAAAGCTTAAGAAAAAAAAATTCCACTGGCATTTCCTTCAGGTCAATTTTATTAAAACAAAAACCTGATAATAAACCGTCTTTTGTTGAGTTCTTAAAATCCCTTATATAAGCCCATTTTTTTTTGTAGAGAGCCTTCTTTATCTCACATATTCCTATTTTTTTCTTACAGAAGTCGTGTAGATTTTCCCTGAAACAGCCAAATTATTATTTTTTACAGTTCCTCTTGTAACTCAGCTGCCACCTTTGTGTGTCTCATTCTTTGCTTATATGGCAGCTCAATTAGTGTTGTTTGTATGTGTGTGCTTGCTTTTTTTTTTCTAATAGTCTTATTAACAAGAAAAAAGGTGGCGAACAGGTTATTCTCTTAACCTGACCTGGCTGTAAAGAGTAAGATGAGCAGCACTGAACAGATGTCCCCATTTAAGCCGTTCTTTTCCCACATGCCTGCTGGATATTGCAGGCGCGCAGGAAGCTCGCTTCAAACCTGGCCCATTTCAGGCCATAATGGCCACGTTATTTCGGCCCAGTGAACACGAACAAAATCGCGTGCTTTAGAATCATTCGACTCTGAGTCCAGGAAAAGCAGGGGGTGTGGTGGCAGTGGGGGTGGCTAGGGAGGGGTATGTATGTGGGGGGTGGGGTGGGGAGCCGATTTCACCTCGGATCGCAGGAAGAGAACTTGCTCAAAAGAATTTTTCCCCAGCAAATATGGTATAATTTACAGCGCAATTTAATAATCCGAGGGGCAATGCAAAAGCCCTTTGCGTTGTAAACCGTTTCTAATTACCTGCCAGAGCAATTAGTTGACTATCACGAAGAAATTAGATCGCTCAATGTAGCATAAATAATGCGAATAATTTTGTAAGAAGAAGGGAAAGCGAGACCTGGTGTTTCTTTATAAGGAAATAACACCTCGTACTGTACGAGCCCTCCATGAACACATATTAATGTCTAGGCATGCATGACAATGAGTCCGCTCAGGAGCCCTCTGGCTGCGGTTCAGCACTTTTCCGTTTACGTATGCGGGGTGAAAGTCGGCTTCCAGGCGTTGGATCTCCAGCCTTCCAGCTCACAGTAATTAACACATAGCGACTTCAATGGGAAAACCTGTTTTCCAGATGATTTTTACAATGCAGCTTTATGTCTCATTTGGCAGTTTAAATAGCTGGAGTTGTTTTCTGGCTTCATCTCTACTATCATCTGTTGAGCATATTTTGCTTGGAATATTGAATCCCAACCAAAACTTGGGTGCAGGCTTTAGCTAAGCTTTTTTTTTTTTTTTTCTTAAGAAGTGGGACTGTCAGAAGCCACTTTGAGGACATTAGGGCAAAGAACTCTCATGGGGACGTGAAAGATAATCTGCTTTCTTAAAAGAGGTTGCAAAGTATATTGTAATATTTTTGTGTGCTTCACCGTAATTTTTTTATTTAAAAACGTACCTGAGTCATATTATATATGTAACTCATTTCTCTTGACTTAGTGTTTCCTAGAGGGGAATTTGGATGGTGGGTTCACACAATTCTTAGCAAAGAATTTTAAGAGTAGAGAGAAAACCTAATTTGGGGGGAAAACTGACAGTGCATTTAAGGTATCTGATAACACTATCAAGCTCTTTGTAATTTACTGGGTTTGTAAATTACAAATGAGAAGAGAACTTCAAAATACGTTTGGAAATTGACATGTGCTCCATCACCTACGCACACATCCACATGTACACACACACGCTCTTGCCCACAACTCCACATTTTCCAGTGCCTCCCAAGTGCAGGGAGTCACTCTCCCTGGTAAATGAGATGGGTCACACATTTGGGTCAAGTTGAATCAACCCGGAGAGCTTCCTTAGTCATCGAACTGGGCATCTGTGTTGGTCACAGCAAAACTGGTCGTGTGAACCCAGGATATGCTTGGTCTAGCACAGCCGTCGGGGTGAGTCCTGCCCCTGCAGCCCTCCTAGTTTAGGGTTAGCACCCCCACACCCACTCATCTCTACACATTGAAACTTTGGCCAGTTCATTTATTAATATCTGCAACTGAATTCAGTGAGTTTTACAAGACCTCATATGGGTCCTGGCCCAACTGACCAAATACGACCAGTTTCCTTTTCTGGAGAAGACAGAGAGTATTTTGCTGGTGACTGGGGAGCTCTGGATGGAAACAGAAAGAATTAGTGATTAATTTGGTCAACCCAGACTACAAATTGGATTACTGCTGTTTATGGCATCAGGTCCATGCTGTTCCCCCCCCTCACCACCACCTTTAAATAGACTGGCATTGGCCATCTTAGGCTGTTTCCCTGGGCTCAGGGCTGCTGGGATAGGGAACAGGATATAAACCTATAGAGAGAGGAACACACTTAACAGTTGCCGCCCCCACTTCAGATGGTGTAGTAAATAAAACATCTACATCAGCTCTATGAAATTCGTGATGTGATGCGCTAATCACTGGGTTCAAGGGCGTCTACCTTATCCTGTGTGAAGTCCCTCTTCCAAGTCCAGACAGAAACGCCCATCTAGTCAAAATAGGGGACACATTTTTATTTGAGGATTGACAAGCATCGACTCTAGTACTCAGTAGAGGTTACTTTTTGATAGAAAATAAAATCTTGATTCTTGCTGATGGATTCTGGAAAAGTATCAAATTTGTGCAGATACTGACAAGGCAATTCCCCACAATCGCCTTACTGAACATTCCAACTTACTGAATTGTGTTTCTGAAGCTTTTTCTACTCAATCCTTGGCATCACCCCTCCCCCAAGGTTGCCGTGAGGATTCCCCAATCTTGAGTAACAAGGACCCTGCTGGCCATGAAAGAAGGCTGCCCATTTTAATTCAAAACAAGGACCAGGATTGAAGGATTTGAGGAGTGGGAAAATGAGGATCAAACCTTTTCCTCTGAAAGTGTCTGCACTTAAGCGGCAATTGCAGTGCAGTACCCCTTCCCTCTCCTTTGTCTTTCTTTAAAGGATTCCTTTTTAATTTTTTTGCAATGTTCCTTAAGGCGAAGGAAGTAAGATGAACTGATTATTGTCGTCTGTAACTGCTCTAAAAACATTTTCCAATGGGGCCTCGTAAAGCTAACACATAGGACTTTGATCAACACTGAAGAAAGCAAACATTGGAAAAACCAAAGCTCACTACTTTGGAGTCTACACTAAGCATTTATAGCCCTGAAATGGAATGCCCGCTACCTTCAAAAGGGCAGCTATTAAGGACAGAAGTTCTCACTTTTCTGCGGATGATGCTCCAAGTAGTTTTCTAGATTATGCCTACTTTAACATAGGCAAACTCCCCCCCCCCCCCCCATGAAGCTGGAAAAAGCAGTTGTTGCAACCCGAAATGATTTGACAGTGGACCCAAGGTCAGTTTATTTGAAGCTTTCTAGACAAAAAATGTTGGGACTAATGAATCCACTCCCAAACCTTTTCTTCTTTGGTTCAAGAAGCCCTGAAAGCTTAGAGAACAAAAAGAAGATGAAAATGATGTCCACAATTTTGACATGCTTATCAAATAAAACTCAAAGAAGAGGTGCGTAGCAAACTATTAAAAGAGGCAAAGTCAAACCAAAAGAAGCATTTTGTTGTTGTTGCTAAAAGGCACCTGCTCTACTGATGTTATTGATTGGCTGGTGTTAGGTCATTAAAAAGTGTTTGGCTCAATTTCAGCCTTTTAATAGATTTCAGCTGATTTAACATTTTCAGGCCAAGTAAGGTAAAGTTTTAAAATAAGCTCTAGATAGATATTTACAACTAGGTTTATTAGGTGATTTGCTGTTGATTTACCAAGTCAAAACTATTTCTTAAAATTAAGCGTCGGTGATTGGAATTTCCTTTCCCTTAACTACCTAAGATTTAAGAACAGAAATTCCCCAAAACTGTTAGGAATGGGTGGGAACATTGTGGGTTTAGAAGGCTGCGGGAGGAAACTACCACTCGTCGTTAACTTGAAAAAGCCCTGGTACGTCCCCGTCCGTAACTCAGAGGGCGACCCTGAGGGACCGAGAGTCCCAGAATCAACGCGTCGGCCGCCCCCGTGCCCCGCGCAGGAGCGGGCTGGCCGAGGTCGCTGTCGGCGCAGGAAGCCGCGAAGGTCCGCGCGTCGGTTGTCCCGGCACCTTCAGGGGTGCTCTCGCTTTCGGTTTCACGTCGCTCCGGGGTTTTGCACTACGAGTTCACCAAAGATCTTGCGTCCCTTTGCTCTGCTAAGGCCATCTAAGGGATCAGGTCAGGGGACAGGCAAGGAACACCGCAAGGCAGGAGCTGAGGGCCGGACGGGGACAGAGAAGGTAGAGGAGGGACAGGCGCCCTGACACGCGCCTCCCGAGGTGGCAAGTACTCTGCGCTGTCCCGGAGCGGAAGCTTCCCAAGAAGTCAGCTTGATTGATATCCTGTCCCCGGGGACTCGAGAATGAAAGGTGAGTGGGTAGTGGCCAGCTTGCCCACTTGTCGCAGGACCGGGAGGAAACCGAGCGACGCTGGCCTGTCGCAGGAGGGCCTCCCAGCCCAGGGGCTTCCCGCGGGCCGTCTTGCCGGAGTCCGGAGTGGGCTGTCCCGCGGACCGGCGGAGAGGTTCCGCGCCCAGCAGCCGCAGCATCTGCCTCCCCTTTCTTCCCGGCTCGCCACTCCCTTTCCTTCGGTCCTCCTCGCGCCCCCCCCGCGACTGCCGCCGCCCCAGGTCCCGCTCGCCCGGGGCGGCTGGCCGCCAGCGCAGGCCTGCACCGCCTCGCACCTCGGGCCCGGGGCGCGGGCCACCCGCCGGGGGGCACACGCGTCCCCGCCCGCCCGCGCGGCCCAGGCGGCGGCGGGCGCGGGAGGCGGGGGCGCGGGCGCGGGGCTCCGCGGAGGCCCGGCCCCGCCCCGCCCCACCCTCCGGCCCTCCCATCCGCTTAGCCGCGCTCTCCCGCCGAGCGCTGCCGCCGGCTCCGCTCTCCGGCCGGTCGGACCCCGCAGGCCTCCGCGGCTCCCGGGCCTGGGAGGCTCCGTCGGCCCCCGCCAAGGAGGGAGGCGCCGCACCGCCCCAGGGCGGCCGTTTCGCCTGGACTCCGGGCGGGCACAAAAGCCCCTTTCCGCCGACCGGGCGGCGCGGCGGGCGGCGCGCGGCGGCAGCTCCCCACCCCTGCACTCAGCCGCCCGCCCCGCTCCTCCTCGTCCCCTCCCCGTCCCTCCCCCTCTCCCACCCCCCGAGGGCGCGCACACCCCGCGGGCGGGGAGGTGCCGCCTTCAGGGCAGGCCCGTGGGGAGGGGGCTGCGGCCGCGCGGGGGGCCTGCCGCGCCCCGGGGCCGCCGACCTGACTCCCGCCGGGCGGCCGGCGCGGCGGAAGGCGGGGGTGGCGGGGGCTGCGAGCGCTGGGAGTGAGTGCGGGGGGGGGGGTCGCGGACAGGTCAGCAGCCCGGGACCACCCCGCCCGGGTCGCAGTTGCACCTCCTGCTTTGCTAGCCTCCCCTCCAGGTTTGGACTGAACAGGGCTGGACTGTGACAGCATCTTTAGAAATGTCCATTCTCGTTTTCTGTTGGCGAAGATACATCAGAATTATCCAAAGGGCGGTTTAAAACGCAGATTGCTGGGCCCTAGCCCCAGAGTTTCTGCTTTAAGTAGGTCTGGGGGGTGGGAACCGATAATTTGCATTTCTAACTAGTTCTCACGTGATGCCGAAGTTGCGGGTACCACACCATTCCGTCTCTCCACTCCTTTGATGTGTGGGGAGCGGCTCACCCAACGGGATCCCAAGTGCACTGCTTCGCTTTCATTGCCACGGTAGTCTTACCTTTTTTGAAGTAAGCTCTATACTGAGGATGGCCAGAAGCTCTAGATGTGAAACTGGCCAAACGCCGGAGTGTAATTCCAGTGCTTGAGAAAGCGAGCTCGGCTAGAGGTGGACCGAAACAAGCCATTTCCTCGCCTTGAGAGCCGAACTAGGGAGACAGGTCTCACCGCCCCAGCCCCGATTCAAAAGGGAATCATTCCCTTTTGATGTAATGACAGTTTCCTGTCTTTACTGTCTTTATAAGTTTCTGGGTTTGTTTGTTTTTTGGTTCAGTTCAATGTCCTGAATATTTTTGCCTGTTTTATATTTTACTGAGGGATGTAAATAATTTTAAAGCAGGGCAAAAAACTAGATTTAAGCAGAGAAGAAATTTGAAACTTTTTAAAAGCCACGTTACTGTTGAACATTTCTCTGATGTTTTTTTTAAAAAAGCATATCTATTTGTTTAAAGGGAACACAATTAATATTACCATTTTAAACATACCCCCTGCCCTCTCAAATCTGGTTCCTTAAAAAAAAGTATGTGAAAATCTAGTGTGAGATACATTTTAATGCTCCTATCCAGTTAGTTGAGGAAAGTTGAGAGTTGAGGCAAACTACCCAAAAAAAGACCCGCTAAACTTTTCTTATCCTCAGTGGGTGGTATTAATCATCTGGTTTGAGCCTTGTAGTTTTCATTGTCAGATAGTTGGATTCTCTCAAAGGGAAGAAAGTTGGAGACTTGCATTCACTGTTTTTCAAGAGATTAAACACAAAATCGATTTAATGGAGCATCTGTAATCTTAAATACAAGAAGTCAAGAGCTAAGGCTATAATAGAAAGGTTAGCTTTCCTCCATTGTTCACACAATCTAACTCATATTTTTGGAACTTAATTATCAATGAAAGCTACTGCATCAATGCAATACAGTATAGGCAAATTACAAGAACCTTTTACTTTTCCCAATTGGGTTTAAATTGCAAATCTTAACACTGAACAGTATGCTTTTGGCACTGAATATTCAATACAGTGAAACGTGTTTTAAGCGAACCACCCAAGGGCCCAGGAACATTTGCTTAATAATGATACTTTGCAATTCTATAGGGCCTTTCAGGCAAGGATCTCAAGTGGAATGCTCTTTAACTATACCCTGCATGGGAAACCTTGGGAATATTTTAAAGTGCTCACTTAAGGCCTATTGGAAAGAATCTTTAGTATAGATTTCACAGTATGGTTTTAAGAAATGGTATACTGCAGAATTTTTAGTCTCGGGGGTATCAAATTCATGGACATTTGACGGGTACTGAATATTTATTAGTTATTCTATGTAAAGCGTAAAATGTATATTTTATCCCAGCTATTGATTTTGAAAATTTTCAAACCTATAGAAAAGTTGAAATAATAGTACAACGAAACAATGAATTTCAGTGAACACCCACATTCCTTTTATCTACGTTAACGTTGTTACCATTTTTTGACAATTGCTTAGGTTCTCTTTCTTCAGATAGGTAGATAGAAAGGTAGGTAGGTAGGTAGATAGATCGATAGATAGATAATAGGCAGGTATCAACGTAGTATATTTAACTAGACAGGTAGACATAGGATGTACCGGTGCTTATTTGCTGGCTTGTTTGTTAAGTTGTGCACGGGCACGTACTGCTCTACCCACTCATTCAAAGTCAAAGACGAACACAATTTCTCGGCACTCGATGCTTCAGCACCCTTCTCCTGGTTGAAGTGTATTTTTCCACCTAACCCTAATGCCAATATAAAGAAGACATTCTTATTGTTTACTTTTAAAAAGCATTTCAATGACTTTTTTTGAGTTTGGAATGTCCATAAATTTTATCAGTATTGTCTGTGAACTTAGGAAATGAGATTTAAGCCAACACTGGTATAAACAGTTCTAAAATGCTATTCTGTTACCTGGGCATTTTGGGAATTTTAAGTACCTGAGATTCTGATTAAGGAATTGCTACAGAAATAACATATAGTAAGTGGCTTGAAATCATTTCAAAAACAATACAAGAAAGAGAAAACCTTTTTCACATGCATATGGAACACGAGAAAAACATTTATATTCCAGTTCAAAACCCCCCTCCGTGCCATTAATCTGCTTTTACCTTAATTAATGTTTGATCTAAATTATCAGGATAATTGTCTTAATTACCCACTTCATTTTGGTAGTCAGTGTAGACTTGACCAAAGTGAAAATAGCATTGGCAGTTATGTACTTTGAGAAGTGTATGTAGACAATTTACATAATTTAGCCAAAATGGCCAATTAATTGGTGTAATTATGAGTGTCTAGACTTAGCTTTTATGGGTAGGCAGAAGAACTAAAACCCCTCCTTTTTCCAATGGTTGCCTTCCTTCAGCTTTAAAGA
>VMDR010019501.1:0-18364 GCA_007922815.1 Macrotus californicus | reverse complement strand
AGGCTTGGGAAACAGTTAGACTGGAATACATGGAAGATGCCACCGTTATTTCCTCGTACAGGCAGAAGCTGATCAATTACTTCACCATGCAGCTGAGGTATGGAAACTGCCCACAGTGTTCTTTGTAGCTTCTGCTGCCCACTTTACCTCTGTGTCCTTTCTTAACTTCCACCTTAATGTATAAATATTTAATTACTACAAAAGGATTAAATTCTCTCCCTATTCTGTTAATGTCAAAAGGATAAAACCTAATTCCATAAGTCTTTTAATATTATGCTAAAGATTTAAACTTCAGTAAAACCAATGCAGGGTCATTTTATTACTTTCATCTTATTCCAGTTAAATAGTTTTTAAAAAATAGTCTGTGTATATCTGTGTGTGTATATTTGGGTCCACTGAGGGTTGGTGTGTTTTTTTTTTATAATTCAATTTTGGGAAAATACCTTCACAGTTTGGTCGATGTCCCCGAATATAACTTCATTTATTTCCCTAGTTATATTGGTAAAGTTTCTAACGTTGGTAATTAGAGTCAGAGGTGTATATCAAGTACATTTCTCTTCCTTGAGCATCGGTCCGAACCCTTCTGAAGCGCTGTCATTGTAGGAAGGCTGTGAGTGTCGTCCCTTCTCTCCTGCAGTCAGGACCCAGTGACCTGGAGAGGTGCCGACGAGCTCCCGTGGCTTCTCCAGCAGCAGGGAAGCAGGCAGCAGCTGCATGGCTGCCTGCTCAACCTCTTCGTGTCTCAGAACCTCTATAAAAGGTAAGAAACTCTTTTGTGGAGCGCCTCTCCCCAGAAAAGCATGTTTAAACACTTGTACAGCTTAACAAAGAAAAATAGCATTTTTAACTTAAAAATTGGTCCAATTTCAGTCCTACCTGAAATATAAAATAGAGTGGGAGAAATGTAAGACAGTTTGCAAATCACAATGAGATCTAGTTTTTTCCAAGAGGAAAAGTAAAAAGAGAATGGCTGCTCCATAAAATCAGAGCTAGGATGATCCTTTTCTTTTTTTTTTTAATTATATTTTATTGATGATGCTACTACAGTTCCCCCAGTTTTTCTCCCTTTGCCCCCCTCCACCCAGCACCCTCCAGTCCCTCAGGCAATCCCACACCATGATTCATGTCTTTAGGGCCATGCTTGTAAGTTCTGTGGCTACTCCATTTCCTACACTGTGCTTTACACCCCATGGCTATTCTGTAACTGCCTGTTTGTACATAGTCTGCTCTTCACCCATTCCCCCACACCCTGTCCCATCTGGCAACCATCAAAATACTCTCTGTATCCATGATTCTGTCTCTGTTCTTGATTGCTCAGTTTGTTTTTTAGATTCAGTTGTTGATTGATATGTATTTATTGCCATTTTAGTGTTCACAGTTTTGATCTTATTTTTCTTAAATAAGTCCCTTTAATATTTCATATAATAATGATTTGATGAGGATGAACTCCTTTAGTTTTCTCTTGTCTGCTAAGGTCTTTATCTGCCCTTCGATTCTGAATGATACATTTGCTGGGTAGAGCAGTCTTGGCTGTAGGTCTCTGCTTTTCATGACTTTGAATATTTCTTGCCAATCTCTTCTAGCCTGAAAAGTTTCTTTTGAGAAATCAACTGATAGTCACATGGGAACTTTCCTATAGGTAACTTCTTTTCTCTTGCTGCTTTTAAGATTCTTTCTTTAATCTTTGGCATTTTAATTATGATGTGTCTTGGAGAGGGCCTCTTTGCGTCCATCTTGTTTTGGGTACTCTGTGCTTCCTGGACTTGTATATGTATTTCCTTCACCAAATTAGGAAAGTTTTCTTTCATTATTTTTTCAAATAGATTTCCAATTTCTTGTGCTTTCCCTTCTTCTGGCACCCTTATGATGCGAATATTGGAATGCTTGAAGTTTTCTCAAAGGCTGCTTACACCATCATTGTTCCGGGGGCTTCTTTTTCTTCTTATTGTTCTGATTGGTTGTTTTTTGCTTCCTTATGTTCCAAATCATTGATTTGATCCTTGGCTTTATCCACTCTCCTGTTGTTTCCCTGTAAGTTATTCTTTATTTCACTTAGTGTGTCCTTCATTTCTGACTGGATCTTCTTTATGCTTTTGAGATCCTCACTAAGTTCCTTGAGCATCCGTATAACCAATGTTTTGAACGCCGCATTGATAGACTGCTTACGTCCATTTCATTTAGCTCTTTTTTCTGGAGTTTTGATCTCTTCTTTCATTTGGGCTATGTTTCTTTGTCATTTAGCAGCTTCCCTGTGTTTGTTTCTCTGTATTAGGTAGAGCTTCTATGACTCCCTGTCTTGGTAGTGTGGCCTTATATAGTAGGTGTCCTGTAGGGTCCAGTGGCACAGCCTTTCCTATTACCCAAGCTGGGTACTCAAGGTGCGCCCTTCATGTGGGCTGCGTACACCCTCCTCTTATAGTAGAATGTTGATTGCTGTTGGCACATTAATGGGAGGGATTTACCCAGGCCAGTCAGCTACAAGGACTGGCTATGACCAATGACCTCTAACCTCTGCCCTCCGTGGAGGATCAGCTGTGCAGGGGCAGGGTGGTGGTGCTTCAACGACATCTGTACCTGTCCACTGGGTGTGCAGGCTCTGGGGTTTCCCGAGTGGTAAATGCCAAGGTCACCCACTCCCCTGTGTTCTGCCCAGGGCCACTATTCAAGAGCTGTAAAGCAATCTGAGATGGCGTCTACTTGTGCTGGGCTTGGGTTTTCCAAGGCAAAGCCAAGCTGTGAATCTAGTCTGGCTGCTGCTAGTGCCAGGCCTGGGGCCACTTAGTAAGAGGTATGGAGGCTGGTGGCTCAGTGAGGCCATTATTGCTCATTTGAGGATGAAGGAAGTTGTGAAGCATGAGCCAAAACCAGCCTTTCATATGGAAAAGTCACTGGGGTGGCCCATAAAATCAGTGGGACAAAATCTCAAGGGATTGCAGGGTGGGGCAAACAGTGTTAACCAAGTTGATGGAGTCTCAGATGTGGCATCTGCCTGCCAACTCTGTGGCTGTGTGTGGGGAAGGTTCAGAAAAGGGACAGTGGCCTCTGCTCTCCTTTCTGTCTGGGAGAAAGCTGTCCCCCAGCTCTCACCTTGATCTAGAGACTTCAGTTCTTTCCTCTAGGCCGCTGGTGACTTTCAAGCTGCTACCCCAGGGCTGGAGCTCAGAGGGATTGAGTCTGAGTAAGTCTGTGTGTGGGTTCTTGACGAAGAACCATTTGGGACTCCAGAAGTTTCTTCCACTGATTCCTCTGGTTTTTGCAGCCAGAAATTATGGGGACTTATCTTCCTAGCACTGGAACCTGGGGCTGGGACTCCTCACTCTGAGATATCCCTCCTGAATTTTTATCCACCACATGTGGGTGTGGGACCAGCCTGTCCCACCTCTGCACCCTTCCTACCAATCTGGATGGAAGTGGTTTCTTTAATTCCGTAGTTGTCAGACTTCATTCAACTAGATTTCTGACGTTTCTGAGTGATGATTGTTCTATATTTTAGTTGTAATTTTGATGTGATTGTGTGAGGAGGTGAGCTGTGTTTACCTATGCCACCATCTTGTCCGAAGGTCTAGAATGATCTTGAGACAGCTTTCTATCTTAATCTTGACTTTAAGCAGGTTTGATTCTAAATCACCTGGAGGGGAGGTTCAGGATATCTGACTCTCAAGGCTGTCAGATACCTCAGAGTGTACTGGGCTCTGCAGAGAATCTGACTGATGTTGAGTTTAAAGAAACGATCACCCTTTTTAAATAAGTTTCTTTTCTGGTATATTTGAATTTGCCAGTGTTAGAACCACACATTCTTATGAGGCAAGCTTCTGACCTGCTTAGCCTCATGAGGGGGGTTTTCTTTCTCACTTAGAAATTTTGACATTTCTCATAACAGCTGCATAATTTGCTTTTCCTCCTGAGTGAACTCTCAGATTTCTTTGTGTACCTTATAGCTGATTTCTTATCTTCATTCCAACTTTTCGTGATTCTTTTGAAATCAGATTCATGCTTTAGTTTACCAACTCCCGTCCTACTTCGTATCATCTACAGATGATTAAGCTTACCTTCATCGTTCAAGTCCTTGATGAAAATACAAAGTAGGTATCCTGTGACAGGTTGCCAGTGTTTCATTAGTTTCTTCTGTTCTAATTTCCATCACTTAAAATACTTTTTTAGGGTGAACTCAGCAGTTGACTTACATATCATGAAGTACCTAAAAAGAATTCTGATAAATTTCCATTGATGAGTAACCATAACGATGTTAATGGTAACAACCCCTACGATGGAGTATTTTTATGTGCCATAATCTCACGGGAACACCTGAGGCAGGTAGTGTCTGTCAGTGTCTCCCCTTCTGCAGAAGAAGTTGAGGTCTCAGAGGTCACCCATCCTGTTCACGGTCACACGCAGCTAGGAGGCAGGGACTCAGGTGGCAGTCTGCATCTACAGTCTTACCTCACCGCACTATACTTGCCTACTAATAGATTGTCAATAATTTGATCTGAATTCCAGCATTTTCACTTGAGAATCGCTTTTAAAGTTTTTCATTAATCACCGTTACTTGTTGAAACAGAGGTCACTTTGCCGAGTTGCTGAGCTACTGGCAGTTTGTCGGCAAGGACAAAAGTGCGATGGCAGCAGAGTACTTCGATGCGCTGAGGCAGTACGAGAAAAGCTGTGAAGGCGAGGAGAACGTGATCTGCTTAGCAGGTCTCTATGAAACCCTGGGGCGGTTTCTCAAGGACCTGGGACTGCTCAGCCAGGTAACTTTGGCTGGAGTCAGAGCCAGTGTGGGCTTCTCCTACTGACTCTGCTCTCCTTCCTAGGAGTTAAAGCAGGCTTCATTTGTTGTGCTAATCAGATGGTGGGCCTTGCAGCCTTTCATTCACTTTAGTTGGCCTTTAATCTTTTTCCCCCCCCAGGCTGTGGTGCCTTTGCAGAGGTCTCTAGAAATTCGAGAAACAGCTTTAGATCCAGATCACCCAAGAGTAGCTCAGTCCCTCCACCAATTGGCCAGTGTGTACGTGCAGTGGAAGAAGTTTGGCAATGCAGAACAACTGTATAAGCAGGCATTGGAAATCTCTGAAAATGCCTATGGTGCGGACCATCCACACATTGCTCGTGAACTTGAGGCACTTGCAACTCTGTACCAGAAACAAAATAAGTAAGATTTAGATCACTAATACTCTGGTTTTATGACAGGGAGTTACAGTTCTAAATGTGGTCATGTGGTAGGCTCGTTTTGTGGCTGTGTGCCTTTCCATATCCTGTACCTTTAGAATGTGTCACGTTCAAATACTCTTGGTTGGCCTGCGTCTTCATGGGGTGAACAGAAAATGAGAATTGTAAGATTCATCTCTGTCTGAAGATGAGTGGCGGGTAGAGCATGGACTTTGGAGTCGTAGGGTTGTTGGGTTCGAACCTGGGCCCCTTCACTGACTGCTAGCTTTGTAATGTTGAGTGCCTCACTAACCCAGGGGGCTGCAAACCATTGCCTTTGGCCAAGTCCAGCTGGCCACCTGCTTTGTAAACAAGTTTTATTGGAACACAGCTGCATTTTTTCATGTACGTGCTGTCTGTGGTTGCTTGCTTGATTCAACCACAGAGACCATGTGGCCCACGAAGCCTGAAACACCACCCTGCCCTTTGCTGGTCCCCCTGGTATAACAAAAGGTGTCTATTGGGCACCCACTGAATGACTTCCTCTCTCAGAAATCATTTCTTTTACTCCATCAAAACTAACACATATTAGAATTGTTTCTTTTAATTTTTAGAAGTATTGTTCACACAAATTTTGTATGAATTTCACATTTATAGTTGACCAAAAATTAGCCTTTACAGAAGAAGGTGACATACACAGCAAACTAAAATTTGAGATTTTCATTTAGTTAGGTTGTCCTTTAGAGATTCAAAGTGAGTTAAATCACTTAAAAATCTGTTAAATGTCTGCTACTCGGAGGACTAGATTTGTTTTGTTCGATTTTGTTGTATGAAGGGTTGTGTTAAAGATTTTTAATTCCACCCTGGCCAGGTGGCTCAGTTGGTTGGAGCATCCTCCCGAACACCAGGAAGGTTGCAGGTTTGATTCCAGGTCAGGGCACGTACCCAGGTTGTGGGTTCCATCCCCGGTTGGGGTGCGTACGACAGTCGACAGATCGATGTTTCCCTCCCACATCGATGTTTTTCCCTCTCTCTTTCCTCCTCTCTCTAAACAGTAAACACATCCTCAGGTGAGAATTTTTTTTTAAAGATTTTTAATTCCATATGCCTTTCACTTCTAGAAAAAACACTGTTTTAATAGCCAAAAAAGCTTTACACTAGGTAAGGAGCGCTTCCATTTCGCTCAAGTGTGATGCTTTGGACATGTTTCTTTTGTTTGACTCACTTTCCTTTTTTTTTTTTTAAGATATGAGCAAGCTGAACATTTTAGGAAAAAATCCTTTAAAATTCGCCAGAAAGCTACGAGGAGAAAAGGCAACTTGGTAATGAGAGATTTCTTCTGTGTTGTGTTGGACCAAAGAGGAAAGGAGCACCTCTGGCCGTCCTAATGTAGACGCATGAGCCTCACACGTTTTAATAACTTCCGGTTTTGAAGCGACTTGTAGAAAAATGCCAATGAATATTTTCTTGTTCACTTACAATGTATTTAAATATTAGTGTTACTGAAAGGTCCGACCTAGTGGACTCCTACAAGGTGGAACTGTGCATTGTGGCCTCATTTCACAATGTCACACGCTGCGCACGCTAAGCTCACACTGTGTTGTGTGCTGCCATTTTTAAGTGAAAACTGTAACAGTCACTTGAAGGTTAGACTTTGGAAGGTAGACTTGAAAGCTGCTTCAATCCTTTTCTTTAAAAGGTTGGAAAAGGTAGTAAAAGAAATTTAGTTATCATTTCATGTTAGATTCAAAAGCAAAGAAATTATTACCCTTGAGAACAAAAAAATTATTTTCCCATATCTAAGCTGCTGATAAAATCTGAATAGAACATGTTTAACTTGAAATGCTATGTGCAGTTTTCTAATTGAAATATATTTGACATTAAGTATAAATTTAAGGAGTACAACATATTGATTTGATACATTTATGTATTGTAATATGATTGCCATTGAAGTGATAATTAGCACCTCTATTCACATCACGTAATTATCGTTTCTTTTTTGTGGGAATAATTATGATTTAGTCTCTTAGCAAGCTTGATGATTATAATACAGTATGGTTATCTATAGTCATCATACTGAGCATTTGATCTCCAGGACTCATTTGTCTACTAGCTGCAAGTGATATGTGCCATCCAGGTGTTTACCAGTGGGGTTGGTAACTATCTGCAAGTTAACTCCGTTTCCTGGTCTTTTTTGAAGCTCTTTGGGATTCAGTTCACTTTGCTAAAATATCTCATCATTATTTTCACGGTAGTTCTTAATGAATTTTGGAATGGGATGCCATGTAGAGATCTGTATATTTTCAATAACCATGAGATTAATTTAGTGTGACACCTAAACTAGTTGTAACCTTCCCTAAAAGGGAACAGAAGGAGAAAGGAATTTTTAGAGCCCCCGTTTATTATTTCGGAACCAAATCTGCACTCACGTGTGATTGCTGTGAATTCTGTGTTTGCTGCAGTACGGATTTGCCCTTTTGCGCAGGCGGGCCCTGCAGTTAGAAGAGCTTACGTTAGGTAAGGACACGCCTGACAATGCTCGGACCCTCAATGAACTGGGTGTCCTCTACTATCTTCAGAATAACTTAGAGTGAGTACCATGGCGTTAATAATGTAAACACGTATCTATTTTTTCTTCTCTTAGATGCAAAGCTGCTTCACATTTCTATGAGGTCAAGCTAGAAGAAATAGATAGAAACCATGCCACCTTTCCTGCACAGCATGTTAGGAAGATAGCCACGCTTAAGAAAATCCATGACGTTTTCCCCTCTGCTTTCTTTCACATTGCTTTCTTAGCAGCTAAGAAGTTCTCTGTGGCTTCCCTAGTGTTTTGTATGTTATGAAAAGCGAGTTTGTGTAGATGTGGTACATGAGCCTCGCAGAGGAAAAAACCTGGGACTATAGAAGAATAAAGAAAAGAATGTAGATGGATTCTAGTTTTATTCTTCAGTTTAATTGGACATAAAAGACAAAATGACAATATTTATACTTTCTGCAAAAGAAGGGTATGGGGCTTCTTTGGATGTCAGAAAAATATAACAAATTTGATACTGTGGATATCAAAAAATATAACAGATTTTTTAGTCTGCTTCACAAAAAGCTTTCTTAATTAAAAATTATTAAATACTAACCCCGAAGGGAGAAAGAGCGAATACCATCTTTCATTTGCGTTAGGTCTAATTATTTCAGAGGTATGAAAACTTGACAGGAAATATGCGTGGGTGTGTCTTTTAGGAGAAGTGGAGTGGAGAACTGAGATAATCACCCAGTCATTTATGACCTCAAACTGGCAGGGGAGCGTTTGTAATTTTTGGAAAAGAGCAGGAAGGGGAGAGGGCTGGGAAGAAGGGAGAAAGGATTTTGAGCTGAACCCTTCATTTTAATTCCCATGGATTTAAGGGAAAAAATGCTTCAGTTCTCCACCTGACTCGGACTAGGGATTCTGCTGTCTAGAGAATAAGCTGTTTAAACCATTTCGGGGTTTTGTTCATAGAACAGCTGACCAGTTTCTGAAGCGTTCCTTGGAAATGAGGGAGCGCGTCCTAGGACCAGACCACCCCGACTGTGCCCAGTCCCTGAATAACCTGGCAGCTCTGTGCAATGAGATGAAACAGTACGATAAAGCGGAAGAGCTGTATGAAAGAGCTTTAGACATTCGGAGACGGGCCTTAGCTCCCGACCACCCTTCGCTGGCTTACACAGTGAAGCATCTCGCGATCTTGTATAAGAAGATGGTAAGCAATCCTTGGCGTGCTTACACATGTTTTACGATATACCAATTCAACCATAATTGCTATGAGCAAAATTACTTCTTGTCTTCTGATGGGTAGATTATTTGCTATGAGCTTTTAAATCATAATGATTTCATTTTTTAACAATAGCTGAGTAGAACATTTAAAAACATTATTTCAGACTTAACTAAATTGAGGTACTGGCTTGTTTTTGTTAAAATGTATTCGTTAGTTGTTGTTTTTTTTAATCTTCACTTGGGGACATGCTTTTTGATTTTAGAGAGAGGGGAAGATAGAGAGAGAGTGAGAGAAACACTGATTAGTTGCTTCTCTCATGAGCCCTGAACCCACAACCCAGGTATGTGCCCTGATTGGGAATCAAACCCAGGACTTGTTGGTTTTCGGGGTGATGGCTCCAACCAACTGAGCCACACTGGCCAGGGCTCATCAGTATCCTAATTAAACTCACTTTTTATATTAAATTTCAGAAGCTCTAAAATTCAACCAGTGTTAAGTTTGCTGTGTTAAGCTACTGGAAACATAAATCACCCAGTTGTCATAGCTGAAGGAAGAGTTTCTGTAGTTGATTAAATGAGCATTTTAATGTTACTCTCTTCTTTGTCTACAGTTATGTATAATGAACTAAACACCATTCTTTGCCAGAGGGTTCTAGTCAGAGTGATGTTTAGAAATTTCATAACTTTTCTCAAAAGGAAAAACGCCAGAGATGCTTGCTTTCATCCAGTGCAGCGTACTTTCATTGCAGACTGTCTCTAGGCCTGGTGGGGCCCTTCCTGGTCCTCCAGGCGCTGAGGTGGTTTCCGTCAAAAGGCTGCATTGTTGGTATTTCTCCCTAACAATTAAACAGATAGGTGGAAAAGTCTGGAAAAGATTTGGTGGGAAATAGTTTTTATTTTGATGTCGTCTCTAAATTATATATAATAACAAACATACAGGGTGGGGCAAAAGTAGGTTTACAGTTGTTCATGTGGAAAATAATGCGATAATTAATAACTAATAACACCAGAAGAAACTGTGTTTTGTACACACAACTGTAAACCTGCTTTTCACCCCACCCGGTACTTTGTCACGTCCTTACTTTACCAGAAAAGATGAGTAATAATGGGTAATCCTAAAGGGCTTTCTGAATTATCAAAGAAAATGTTTTTGTATTTAATATAGTTTCACTTACATATTCTATTAGATTTCAGTTGTCTATGAACTTAACCATTGAACTAGGAGGTAATGCATCTGAATTTTTTTCTCAAAAATTCCTTTTTAATACAAAATTTTATTTATGGAAAAGCTCCGGTGGTATTTGCTGCTTTAATATTGTTAGATTTCACTTTTACGTTTCAGGGGAAACTCGACAAAGCTGTGCCTTTGTATGAGTTGGCTGTTGAAATCCGGCAGAAATCCTTTGGCCCGAAGCACCCCAGTGTAGCTACTGCCTTGGTGAACTTAGCTGTCCTCTATAGCCAGATGGTGAGTTCCCACACTTTCTCTATGAATGAATGGTTTTAAGGTATGAAATACAGGTAAATATGCATTAGATGTGGCAGAGTAAAAATAATTAAAGGAAATGTAAGGTTATCTCCTAATGCTACCTTCAATACCTGAGAAGTTATTGAGGTCACCTTCCTCTTAGTATAAAGCACTGGCTGACTGTTCAGTTCATTGCATAGGCTTAGTGCTTTTCAAGTCCAGAGACTCCCTGCGTCTGTGTCCAGTACCACGTTCAAGCTGTGACACTTGCCTGTGATGGGTGAGAAGTGGGTTCTGTACCCACTGGTCAATGAAGAAACAAGTTTGTGTTTATATAATTGGATTCAGGTGAATGTCACCAAGCCAGATCTAAAACTGGTTTCTGATTTTCCATTGTGCTGCTTCTCCCATTAGGATTACTCATAAATTCATCTGTTTATTCACATATTTTAGAAGGATATTAACATTTTAAAAGTGCTTACCCAACTTGGTCAGCTTAATCCAGAGTGCATTAGTAGTGATTTCATAAACTCCGTGTGTGAAAGTGAGTGGTGTTGCTTTTTTTTTTGATAAGAAAAAACACATCGAAGCATTGCCACTGTATGAAAAAGCATTAAAGATTTACGAAGACAGCCTGGGTCGGATGCATCCTCGAGTTGGAGAAACGTTAAAAAATTTAGCTGTGCTTAGGTAAGAATGTTTTCACTTTTCCCCATACAACCAAACTCCCTTTCAGAGCACCTTTTGATCTGACTCATAAGGAGTCGGCCAAAATTACTTGTTGATGAATGTTTCTTCTTGGAGGCGGAAGGGTTGTTTCTGGTTGTTTTACTTCAGGAGACACAGCAGTGGTATGTAATGCAAAATGAAGGTTACACGATGTATTTCGTGGAGGAGCTTGTGGCAGATAGTGAAGGATGGTTCACCTTTGCCGCCAGCCGGCTCTGGAATAATACGAGCAATGTGCTGTCCTCGGAGCTGGTTTACCATTAAGTACACATTGACTTCTGCTTTGTGTTTGTTTAACTCGGGGCACAGAGAACACCCGACCTCCCTTAGCAGTGTCACTGCCTCCCCCACAGCCTGGCTTCATGGTGTCCCTGTGAGACACTGCAGTGTTCCTCAGCAGCACAAATAGAAAGGAAAAGAGTCTGGGTGTTCCATTTTTTTTGATCTGAGTAAATAAATGTACTAGGGGGAAAATGAGTAATTATTCACTTGTTTTTATTTGTTTTTTTAATCTGTAAGGTCATTTAGAATTGTTAGAAGGTTATATTCTGACTTTAAGAGGTTTTTCTTCCCCTCTCATAGCTATGAAGAAGGGGATTTTGAAAAAGCTGCTGAACTATACAAAAGGGCAATGGAAATAAAAGAAGCAGAAACGTCACTTTTGGGTGGAAAAGCTCCTTCCCGACACTCATCCAGTGGAGACACATTTAGTGTAAAAACAACCCATTCTCCTAATGTTTTCCTTCATCAAGGACAAAGGTAGTAGCAGCAAGTACAAGTCATTGCAAATGCACCTCAGGATAAAATAATGAAAAAACATTTGGAACATTAGAACTTAAAACTTATTAAAGTGTTTTTAAGGAAATTTATTTTTACTTCATGTGACTTAAGTGGTATTTGTGTAAGATTCGACTGGGCTTCATTGACGTTTGAGTCCTGACTTTGTCGGTTCCAGCCGAAAAAACTGACTTCGCTGTTGCGTGGGATCCAGGGCTGTCGATAGGCCAGTCCGCAGGGGACAAGTGCAGGCCTCTGTCCAACAGGCGCTGGCAGAGCAGTGGAGACAAGGCGTTCACGAATTCCACGGTCTTTTCATCTCAGACGCTACTTCACCTCACCATTCCTTGTCTTGCTTTTCAGCAGTAGTCTGGCCCACGTCTCTACCTCAAAGAAAAGTGTCGGGAAATAAAGGGATCACGTTTATGAAAAGTATGAATTGCCTTCTGTAAAATGAACTAGTAACAGGAATCTCTGACTGCTATTTTTCTTATTCGGTCTTTTCCTTGAGCAGATTGGGCCAAGCCCTCTGCTTTCTGTGCTCTCTACGTTGTATAATATTTTACTGTGTAGTATGCGTCTGCATACTCCGAAGTCATTAACGCAGTAACGAATCGAGCTTGTTGGCATTCTTTGACCTTACCTAAAATATGGACACGGCGTCAACTCTGTCCTTCCTTAAATGGCCTAAATCTGTCTCCTCATGTATCTCAAACTCAAATTAGTCTGCCATTCTATACTGAGAATTAAATATTTTTATAGATTTTATAAATATTGTCAGATTTTCGATATTGTTTTGTACCATTTATGTATTTATATATAATAAAATCTTCCATTTTAATACTTGTAAGATTCTGATGTGTAGTGATCGTAAAGGTGAAAAGATATAATATCCATGCTTCACTGTTTTAAAAGTGCAATTTGACGTCCCTTTTGTCCCCACTCGTTTATACAAGAGGATTATATTTACATAATTAAGAAATGCATTGATTATAAAAAGGACTTGAATGTTGTCACTACCTGAGTAGTTTGCTCAACTTAGCTTTGGTTACTACAGGATTTTAGTGACTTTAAGGCCTGGCTGTTTACAGGGTGGTCCATGAACTGCCACTTGGGAGCTGGTTAAAAATTCAGACTCCTGAGCTTCCCCCTGTACCTACTGAATCAGAATCTGCAATTTAGCTAGGTCCCTAGGTGATTCAGATGCACAAAAGTTTAAGAAGCACTGGTCTAACTTTACGGCACAACAGCGGTGACTTAAAAAGAAATTAGGTAGAATTTTATAAAACGAACATCCTTCTTCCCCCTTTTGAGAGAAGTTCAAGAGGGAAAAAAGATCAAATATGACCATAATACATCTTTGTGAGTTTGCCAGCTATGAAAGGCACAAAGTAATTTAATTTACAAATATACTAGACATTGATTTTATAATTAAGCTATTAAGAGTTTAAAATTTGATTTAGTGATAATACATAAGTAATACATTAAGTTTAAATGCCTTAAAAACTGCTTTAGAAAATAATTTGAGATCAATATATTAGAACCTTGAAAAAAGGCAAAACTAGCAAAAGAATAATATCCATTCATTCTTTTTTCCTACAAAATTTGGACTTGAAAAACATACAAAAATTGGAAACTTAGTATTTTTCAAGTCATTAATATTATTCAGGGTCAAGGGTCAATCCACAAGATGGCGGCAGCATTGACCTTCTGCGGTCATCTGTGCCGGGGCGGCGCGGCGACTCTTAGCCTTCCTCGGGGCGCTAGGTGTTTCGGGGTGCATATCTCGCCAACCGGGGAGAAGGTCACGCACACCGGCCAGGCTTATGATGATAAGGACTACAGGAAAATTCGATTTGTAGGTCGTCAGAAAGAGGTGAATGAGAACTTTGCCATTGATTTAATAGCCGAACAGCCCGTGAGCGAAGTGGAGAGTCGCATCATATCGTGTGACGGTGGGTCACGCACACCGGCCAGGCTTATGATGATAAGGACTACAGGAAAATTCGATTTGTAGGTCGTCAGAAAGAGGTGAATGAGAACTTTGCCATTGATTTAATAGCCGAACAGCCCGTGAGCGAAGTGGAGAGTCGCATCATATCGTGTGACGGTGGTGGGGGGGCTCTGGGCCACCCGAGAGTCTACGTAAACTTGGACAAAGAAACAAAGACTGGGACGTGCGGTTACTGTGGCCTCCAGTTCAAACAGCACCGTCACTAGAGCTGACCATGCACCTGGGTCTTGAGAGGCTGTGCATGTGAGCATTTCCGTGTTAGAGTAAAATGGGGAAGGTTCTCGTGCTGTATGTGGGGTGTTCCTACTGCAAATAAAGGGTGTTGTCCAGGAAAAAAAAAAAAAAATTATTCAAGTGACTTTATGGTAAAAATTCACTAATTACATTGGGGGTGATTATAATTCAAAAGACTTAGGTTTAAATGCAGTTTTTAAAACTATATTTTGATCATATGTTTTCACATGAGATACGTACTTAAAAAGAAAAAAGATAGGTGGGACAGATATTTGTGTATTTGAGGTTCTCAACTGGAGATATTATGTTCACATTAATATACTCCTTCACCAAAAAAATGAACCTTTCGATGACTCAGTTATAAAACTGAATTGGTAGGATCCAAATTATGGTATAATAATTTTTTATTAATACTCTATAGAAAAAAATTTTAATGCAGTTTGGGTGGGGTTCAAAGCTTCCTTAATACTCTTCAATGGTCATTACGTTTTTGTGTTGGTCAGTGTCTGTAGGTATTCAGGGAGGATTCTTCTATAAAGAAACCCATATAGTACATACTTTCTTTACTACATAAATCATTTGAGCGGCACCACAAACTAACTTCCCACTAACAATGAGGGAAGGGGTTAAAGCTGAACATAGTGTCTCACTAGAATTTAGACACTGTAAGGCGACCTTGGGAGCGCATTTGCATCTTTCACACTAGAAACAATGGTATTAAATCTTGTCAAGCACTATGGGTTTATTTAGTAGTATAAATTTCAGTAAGGAGTCATGTCTTATAATTAGCTGCCTGCACATACAAGTTTTCATGGCAATCAGACTGCCGAGGGAACACTCTAGGGTACCAAAGATACCTGTTACCAGATTTTTTTCTGGTGAAATAATCCAGAATAATTTTTAATGGAAGATACAAAATCAAAAAATTAGACAATTTAGCCCTAGCTGGTGTGGCTCAGTGGATTGACTGCTGGCCTGCAAATCAAAGGGTTGCTGGTTCGATTCCCAATCAGGTCACATGGCTGGGTTGCAGGCCAGGTCCCCAGTAGAGGGCGCATGAGAGGCAACCACACATTGATGTTTCTCTCCCTTTCTTCCTCCCTCCCCCTCTCTCTAAAAATAAATAAAATCTTTTAAAAAATTAGACAACTTGGACAAGATTTGTTGATATAAGACATAAGGAGTGTACAGTGCCAAGAGCAGACAAAAAATGTCTTTAGAAGACAGCAAGTTCTAGCTACTATACTTTATCAAACTATTAAAATTTTAAATGATAAATAAAGTCTTACCAAATTAGCGTACCAGAGGTTATGAAGAAATAGGATTTAGGGTGGCTGAATTTCTTTTTTGAAATTCAAAACATCTCTCTCTAGCAACTAGAAAAGTTTTTTTATAGATGAATACACTAAATTTTTAAAATATGTCAAATGACCTATCAAGGCAACATAAGTTTCAAGGCTAGAAAACGATCCCTCTACTTCCCTGACATTAAGCCAAAGAATCACAATACGGTCCTAGAATCCCAAAACTTAATATATTGAACACATCTGATACTTGGGGCTTTCCGAAATAAGTTTTTAGAAGTTTATTTTGTAAGTGGAGAATGTACTTTTTAATTTTTTACTAACATTTTCCCCCTAAAGATACAACTTAGACATATTTTCAAAGCAAACGAATCATCAAAATGGGAGATAAGCACAGCAACAGCCCACAAATCTTCCTCTGACACTGGGAACATGAACGAGATGGGCGCTCACTCGGTAATGGTTACACACGCATGACTTTGTATTGGTCTCCCAACCGATGGGAATCTGTCATAGCCAAGATTCTCTAAGCCCTCATTATTTGTATGTAAGTCCAGAGAAAACTGGCGTATCAATTTATGATTTAGTAGTCATGATCGGGAAAAATGGTACGCTTCTGGTGAATGAATGTGTGTCAGTCATTGCAGAGGCACTTTAAGCCTCTTTAATGCCCACTGTCCAGGACAAAGCCTTGTCAATACCAGGGAATCAAATTTAAATGAAGTATTCAGAAGGTAACCCATATGAGGGCTCTAATCCAGATGACTGTAGCCTACATGTATCCCTTGCCCCTCAGTAAAGCACACTGACTCCGGACTGACGCCCCACAGGCGCCATGATTTCTTTTCCCTGGTCAGTGGAGAAATATAATTTGTACTTCCTCAAGGTACCTTTATCTGTCTCTCCATGGAAAAACATCCTTTAGGTTGCCCGAATGACTTTGTATAATTCACAAGTTTACAAACTTTTCCAACGACTACATTTCAGTTTGTAACCAGGAAACATTTGAGGGAATGTTTGCATTTCATAGGTTAACCATTTTAAGTTCATTGTTGGTCAAGTTAGTAGCGGTGGGCAGCTTTCTTGAAGACAGCAATTACCAAACAAGGAGAACCTGCCTGCTAGCGCAGATCCACCGGTTGTCCTTCCTGTCCTTCCCCCGACGTTTCAGGGCCTCATACTGCTTCACTGCCCATGACCACACACCGCAAAGGATTACCGGAAATAAAAAGAATATGTGTAGCATCAAGTTGGTCCTTTCTTCCATCCTTCACAAAGGCCAAAACATCTCAATGGCTGAGTTTTCAATAAGATTTATAACTGCCTAAAATAATCCTTTGAAATTTTCTTAGTAGAATGAAGAGTTATTGACTTAGTTGAGGATGGGGTAACAACAAGCAACAGTTAAAGTGTTTTCAAAAAGTGTAACAATTTAGTGAAGAATATACATCAATTGATGTTGCCCTAAATTTTGTCAGTTTTTAAAATGACTTTTTTTAATTGCAAAGGAATAGGCTTAAACACAGAAAACAAAATGTAGTCCAAGTCCACATTCTCTACATATTCTTCATCTTGGCCATGAGATCTTCCAGGCTTTCCCCAGAATCTTCCACTGTCACCTGAGGTACGGAATCTTCTTGCTATCAACAAAGGAGGAAACATAGTGAAAAATAACCATACACAATTCTTGATGCTTAGAAATACATAATCAGTAAGCTTTAACCATGTTCAACAAGTTTACAAAGTAAGTTATTTTTAGTAAATATGCCTTCTAATTTTTAGGAAAGAAAGTCCTTCTACTTTTCACATCAGTCTTTTGATTAACAAGACAATCATTTCAATATTCCTGAGGTATCTACTGAAGTGGTATTTTTAAATGGTAGTGTGGCTAAAACTACCAACTTAAAAAATATATTTTTTCATTTTATCAAAATCTATTTTACTGGACCCACTGATGAGTGAACAAAGTTTAAATGTGCTGTGCACACGTCAGATTAGCCCTGAGTACCTCTCACACATCATAATGCCCACCGTGCGAAACATCTAATGCAGGAAATGATACAGTGGCATTATAAAGTCAGATGAAGATGAAAGATGAACAAACATTTTCTCTGACATGATATTTACTTATGGTAAATCAGACTTTAGATGCACCTTTTTGGGAATTGTGTAGGCCACTGTGATTCCTTCGGGGAGGTTGGGAATGGGGCCTGAAGAATTTTTCAGTTCCTCTTCTGAAACCTCAGACACCAACTCAATACCTGCAGAGGTAAATCTGACCTTTTAACAGTGTTAAAGGAACGTAATAAGCAATAATAACTCAAAACGTGTATACCCTTGACTACAATTAGATTCTCCAATAATGCTTTATGCTGCCCTTTCAGTCCATGGAAGGGTGCCTACCCCACTCATTGTCTTCGTGCACTATCTCTTCCTCTTCTTGGACAGCCTCCTGTTCGGGCAGTGCTGCTCCTCTTTTCTGTGGGAATCAAACAGCGTCAAATTTTTACTCATTCCCAGTTCTCTGATGCAATAATCAAGAATTCAGACAGGCTTTTTATCCTACCAAAAGCAAAAGGGACTTTGAACAGAATTTTTGTTTTTGAAGCATGCTGAACAAATTAAAAGTTTTAAGAACCCAGAATCCCATTATCATTCCAGATCTAAATAACGTTTTCAAAGTTATTATCCTATGCAAAATGCTGTCTCACACATTCTGACAGACTGACATGTACCTTATATTCTTCCTGCTGTTTCCTGCAATTTCTGTCATCACACTGAGGATTTGGCTTCATGGACATAGTAGGAAAAAAATCCTGCATCGCATTGTATCCGAGGTAAAAACTAACAGTACCAAAATTTAACAGAAACCTAGAGAAACAAATCAAAGTAGACTTAAATAAATAAAAGGATGATAGTATTAAAAGGAAGTAATTGGATTTTTA
>VMDR010019500.1:0-18285 GCA_007922815.1 Macrotus californicus | reverse complement strand
CTATTTGAAGCTCATTTATTCTTTTTTTCTTGTTTTTGTTGCAGCCTCGAGCTGTGGCAGGTTTTAGATGGACAGTTTGTTATGCATCAATCAATGCTCACCGGAACAGAGTAGGTATCTGAACTATGTAGCATGCTCATGGCTTGGATTAGCTTGATTTTTTTACATTACAGTTCAAAGATGTGGGAAGTGCCTTGGAGCGGAGGGGAAGGCATAATACTACGTGGTAAGGTGTGTACTGGGTAACAGATGTGTGTAACTGCATACAAAATGAAGTTGGATTTGCCAGAAAAGAGAATAATGAAATATGCATGTGGGAATCTTGTGTCCTTAATAGGTGTGAGTATTAATGAATTTAATATAGAATTTTGAAGAAATAAAACATTTGTATTCTATTTCTAGAAGTTATTTGGGCACATCATACTGTCAATACCTAATGAAATGTAGGGCTCATCAATTTGTGAATATTCATCTAATTTGTGATAACTCTTCTCCATCAAATCTTTTGTTTTCATGAAGATCTCAGGTGCAGACAACTTTAAAATTTTAAAAATCCCCCTCCTTTTTTTACTATGGTCATTTTGTCACTTTGGTCCTTTTGTTCTATTGATTTTTTTTCTCAACCTAAACCTTAATTATGAGTAAAAAAGATGAGCATTTTATAGGTTCTCAATCCTTGAATTTGTTTGGGTAGAGTTGAGAAATTTAACAAGTGATTCCTTGATAAAATAAAGGTAAATCTTTTTTGATCTTTTGTTACCTTATTTTTGTTTTGTGAAGTCAAAATTGTTTTAATGGATATTTGACCAGTGCTAAATATATTAGGAATAGTATGCTGAGGTCTTATATGCTATGCTCCAGTTAATTTGGTTTCTTATGATGTGAGTGTAAATTGAAAATAGGAGAAATATTTTTATCAGTGGGTAGCACTATGGCAAGCATTTTAACTCATTTGGTTTGATTCAGTGTAGCTTTATTTTATGGCATCTAGCCTTGAAAGGAATGTACTCTTATTTACCAGATAGTCTTACAAAACTTTATAAGCATTAGGCTTTATAGTTAAATCTATTAAAGGTTTATGTCAACTTCGGATCTTTGATATAGGACATTCTTTTTGAGATAACATAAACATGTTCAGAAATCATAATAGCTCTGTAAGCATTTCCAGAGTTGCTACTAGAGATTTTATATACATATTATATATAATATATAAGAGATTATATATAAAAATATATATGTATATATATTTTTTAATTTGAAGAGTAGAGATTTCTTCTAAAAGCATCTCCAGCACAGAGCACTCTTGAAAGTTACTCTGTTAACTTGCCTATTTGTTATCCTTGGAACCAAGAGGAATTTGATAGTGTAGAACAGTGATCCCTGCTCTACACTATCTTTTTGGGTCCCAACACACCACCTGAGGAGTGGAATGCTAAAGACCACTCACAACAGTGATTGTCAGTTAATGTGTGAGACGGGGTGCAACTAGTGAAACCTTCACAGGCGCTTGTCTAATTTAAAAAGATTTCCCAGATAATTCTGACATACTTCTTTCTTTCATACTCTGCAATCCTGATTTGGTAATTTCTAAGTATAATACACTCGATTTCTAGGGGGTGGTTTTTTGGTACCTTAAATTGTTAACATGAATAATTCCCAAACAAAACAAGGACTCTTTAGAACACTTGAACTCTGTTCATTTCATCTTGTTGTCCTACATTTTAATCCTTTGTTAATCCTTGTTTTATCTCCGTACATCGAAGAAATTACTTTACTTTTTTCTGGTTTTATGGTTGCTATTGAGAAGTTCATTGTCAATTTAATTGTTGTTATCTTGTATGTAGTATTTTACTTTTCTTTGCCTACTTTTGGTATTTTCTTTTTGTCTTGGGTGTCCTGCAGGTACATTCAAATGTGCCTAGGTGTGGGTGTGTTTATATTCTGATTGGGAGTTGTTGTGCTTCTTAGATCTGAACATTTATGTCTCAATGATTCTGGAAAATTCTCAGACATTATTTTTTTAAATACTGCCTTTCCCTTTCTCTCTTTCTCTTTTTGTATATTTTATTGATTATGCTATTACAGTTGTCCCGTTTGTTTCTCCCCTTTATTCCCCTCTGCCCTGCCCCACCCACCCTTGACCATCCTCCCCACCCCCCTGCTTAGTTCATGTCCATGGGTTGCACATATAAGTTCTTTGGCTTCTCCATTTCCTATACTATTCTTAACCTCCCCCTGTCTATCTTGTACCTACCATTTATGCTTCTTATTCCCTGTACCTTTTACCCCCATTCTCCTCCTTCCCACTGATAACCCTCCATGTGATCTCCATTTCTGTGAATCTCTTCCTGTTCTAGTTGTTTGCTTAGCTTTTGTTTTTATTTTTTAGGTTCAGTTGTTGATAGTTGAATTTGTTGTCATTTTACTGTTCATGGTTGTCATCTTCTGTTTCTTAGATAAGTCCCTTTAACATTTCATATAATAAGGACTTGGTGATGATGAATTCCTTTAACTTATCTGGGAAGCACTTTATCTGCCCTTCCATTCTAAATGATAGCTTTGCTGGATAGAGTAATCTTGGATGTAGGTCCTTGCCTTTCATGACTTGGAATATTTCTTTACAGCCCCTTCTTGCCTATAAGGTTTCTTTTGAAAAATCAGTTGATAGCCTCATGGGCACTCCTTTGTAGGTAACTCTCTCCTTTCTTCTTGCTGCTTTTAAGATTCTCTCTTTATCTGTAATCTTGGGTAACTTAATTATGATATGTCTTGGTGTGTCTGGCTTTTTTTGTATCTGCAAATTGATATGTGTTAGACATTTTTGTTCTATCCTCCATGCCTCTTAAGTTCACTCTCAGATTTTCTAACTCTTTTGTCTCTGTGTTGCATTCTAGATAATTTCTTTAGATCTGTCTTCCATTTCATCAGTTCTTTTTTTTGCTCTTCGATCAGCTTTTCAACCTGTCCATTGAGTTTTTAATTTTTATAATTATATTTTTTATTTCTGGATTTGTTTTTGGTCTCTTTCCAAATCTAATTGGTCTTTTTATTTTAGGGGGTAAAATGTGGTTCCTTTTTCATGACATTTTTGTTTTAACATTCTTATTTCATATTCTGTGTCCTATAATTGTATCTCTGAAATTTTTGACTATCTAATTCTATTATTATAGTTTTCTTTGTCATTAACTTATGATAGCCTACTTTCTAATGTATTTTATAATTTCACATAATGAGCTTATATTTGCTGGGCCTCATAGAAGTCCTGAATTTAAGAGTACTTTTGTCTTGAGAGGATTTTCATTTGCATCTATCATCAGAATCACACAGAAAATACCTCATTCCTGGGATTGGTTGCCCAGACCACAAAAGTGGTGTAAATTTAAATACCAAATCTGAATGAGGGGCAGGCCTGCAGTAACAAATTCTCAGGGCAAATTCTTTTTTAACCACTCTCTTTATGCCTTGATAGTGGTTCAGTTCTGCAGGAAAATATTGCAGTATAATGTAGATACCAAATGTTGCACGACAGACAGCCCTTTGAGGGTCTACCTAGATGGTGGTGGTAGGGGAGTTGCTCAGTTACAACTTCTGTCTTGTGTAAGCTCAGTGCTTTAATATCTCTCCCCTTCCTGATCGATAAAACTCTGGTTGATAAAGCCTATGACAGGTAGCTCTAAAACAGCCAAACCTAAAGCTTTAGCATCAGCTGGCTTCTTTTGTTTCCAGCTTTCTTTTAATTTTGGCTCTTACTATTTCCCTTACTGCTTTTTTTTTAATTGTGGCAAAAATGCATAATATTAAACTCACCATCTTAACCATTTTAAGTGTGCAATATGTGGTGTTAATTATATTCACATTTTGTACAACAGGTTTTTAGAACGTTTTCATTTTGCAACACTGTAACTCTGTATGAACCAAACACTAATTTTTTATTTCCCCTCAGCCCTTAACAACTGCCTTCTCTTACTTCTTATTGAATTCATTTATTAAGTAATAGGTTGTTAATTATATTTCCAGCATTTCTGGGTTTGGGGGTATTCTTTGTATCAGAAAGTTCTTTAGTATTTCTATTCTGCCTTGTACATTGCTGTATAGCTATGTAGATATATAGTTACCAGATAATTTGTGGGAGATACATTTAAATTCATAGGCCTTGTTATAAGATGAAACATGATGGTTAGGCCTTAGATGATATGATAAACGCACAAGGAGTGGTAATACAATGTGACTGAATCTTGTTTTGCTTACGAAGGAAATGGGAAGACATGATGACCTTTGGTCCTTATTCTACATGTTGGTGGAGTTTGTGGTTGGTCAACTGCCATGGAGAAAAATAAAGGACAAGGTAATTTTGGGAATGGGAAAGTCAGTTATGGGTAGGAGAAGGAATAAAACTTTCTCCTTGTTAGGCACTTTTGTTGAAAATATATTTATGTGTAAGGATTAAAATTTACAGCATTTTAACTATATCACACCCAATATATATATTTTTTCTCTCTATAAGCTGTTAGGGATCTAATTAGTTTTTATTACTTCTTCTGTATACACAGAGAATAGGTACTCATTTTAGTACAATTATTACTTCTGATTTGATTTCTAGTCCTCCCTCTTAGTTTTTATTTCCATTAGTTCTCTTTCTTCTTTTTTATAAATCAGTGCAACTCTTAATTTTGTCACATTATATTGTTTGATTTGAAAACTGTAAACACCTGTGTTGATAATGAACCGTAGACCAGATTTAAGATCAACTTTTTCTTTGGGGGATCTATCGATTCACTGATGCAGAACTCTGTGCTACTCTTTGACTCTGCTTCACAGCCCCTCTCCTGCACCCTGCCCCCAACTGGAAAGCAGTGTGCGTTAAGCTGTTAGTGTGAACTCAGCTTTTGCCTTACTTATACTTAGTTATCCATGACCTCATTCCCCAGTACACACCCTTGAGACTGTTACTGAGAGGCTCTTAATGTGTAGCTGCCAAGAGAAATTGATTTTGGTTCCATTTCCCTTTTCTTCCCAGGAGCAAGTAGGCTCTATTAAGGAGAGGTATGACCACAGGCTTATGTTGAAACATCTCCCTCCAGAATTTAGCATCTTTCTGGACCACATCTCCTCTTTGGATTATTTTACAAAACCAGACTATCAGGTAATCATCTTTGTGAGTTCTCTGGGCTAATTATTCTCTCTTTCATCATTTACTGCAGCTTTTGAGGCTGTTATAAATGACTGTGGGAGGTCCCTAGAATAATACTATTTTAAAACCTTCTGAGGAATGTGGTGAAATTAACTGATGATGACAGTGTCTTTGTGTGTGTTTCCTTCCTTCTGGATAAACATACTTCATTAGAATTTTAGGTTTGTTCATCATGTAACAGATTTTATTGTTCTTGCTGTGATTCATTTTACTGTTCCTGCTGGTATAGAACTGCTGATAGTTCAAATTATGTAAATCCTATAGCTAATGTTGACCAGAAGGAAATGTTCACCTAGGTAATGTATCTGTGGAGGGCTTGAGGGCAGCATATCATATATTAATATGCTGTGGGACAACAGTCAGGAAGATTGTTGGCTTCATTTTGTCTGTCGTCAGTGAATCATTTCCTCAAGCATCAGTTAATGAGGCTATATAAGGGTTGCCCAGGTTTACCACACATTGCATCCCTAACCCAGCCAGCTATATTTCAGAAGTTTCTATGATATTGGACTCAGGGAAAACTTGGTCAGAGCTTAATGTAAAATACTCACTACCACTGAAACTTAAATGAAGCCACACATAGATTAATGATAATGATGCTGCTGCTGCTGCTGCTGATAATAATAATAAACCAGTATATCATTTTTATCTACAAAGGGCAACACATAGACAGACTTTATTGCCTGTTAATGGCAGTTTTATATTCTAAAGTGTCAGTGTTGCCTCCTTAGAAAACTAAGACTACCCACAGCATAGTGACCTATTTGCATATAATAACTATTTCTGTGTGAAATTGCAGCTTTTGTATAAGATATAAACAAGATATAAAGCAGAGAGGCAACATACAACCTTGGGTCCTTAGAGATCTCAGTGGGTGAGCTTGTCTTTCCTATGTGGGTATTTGTGTTATAAACTATATATAATCTAACAAATGGAGAAAATACATTGTATATGAGTCACTTTGGAATATGTTCTTATATTTACATTTTATATGTATTTTCTGAAATGCAGAATTCACACTACTTGCAATAAAATAATGAAATTATACCTGTAAGAATAGATTCTGGAGGAACTGGAAAATGTTCCAACTTTCCCATTTTGGGTGCTGATAATTTTTTTATTGACAAAGTTTGTCTAGCAGTTTAAAAGTTTAGCATAGCAAAAATTTTTTATCCCATTCTCCACTTAGTTATGTCTAGCATGTTCACCAGCTAAGCTTGACACCTCGACCTGTAATTAATTTAGTTTAAATTAACACATTATTGTTCTCAAGATTTTCAGAGCCTGAGAGAATATACAAACATTGTCCTTTGTTTGTATTATCACATAATAACATAACAAAGTACAGTGATACCTCAGTACTCATCGTTCCAGAACTTGGAATGAGTGCCAAAACCGACAAGTACCACGCAAGAGAGGAGTGGTGAAGCATTTTCTCTTTCAGGGTGGTGTCGTGACTCATACAAGTTCTGGGAAGTGTGATGAGTCCCGAGCAAGTGCCAAGTGCTGAAACATTTTTTCTCATCAAAATGCAACAAGTATAGGGTTTGCTGAGTTCTGAAGCCAACGAGTACTGAGGTGTGACTGTGTAGTGATTTTCCTGTTTTTGGAGGAGAGAGAGCAGCCATAACATTTTCTTTGTTTCACAGATTCTATAAATAATCTTTCTTGCTCTTTGATCTTTCATAAGCAGCGAGCGGGAGGAGGGCCAGGTGGACAGGAGAAGGATAATTGGAAAAAAGATTTTGGTGTGACTGTGTGTTCTGATGCCTGTTATCAATTTGATATCAGGTTCCAAAAAGAGCTGAGTTTTGTAGCTTCTGTCTCTTGCTTTCCTTTAGAGGCCTGCTTTGGTCTTCATTTTGAGTAAAATTACTCTACTTTGAATCTGAATGCTCTTGTGAATGGAATTCATTTCTGAATTTGAGTTTAATTGCTGTTTTTTCAAAATTTTAAATTCCTCATTGGACAGCCACTATAGTTAAAAACAACAACAACAAACATCCTCCAGCAACAAGCAAAAAACATACCAGTGTTTAGTTTGAGTGCTTCCCTAGCTACATCACAGGGCAAATCATATTTCTCCAGCTTTGCATATTCTGAGCCAAGACCAAAGTGAATGTATTTTACAATCAAAGTGTTTAATGATGCTATTTTATAAAGTCACCTTCACTTTGAATGTCTATATTTTATAAATCTTTTTAAAATCATAGGTTCTTGCTAGAGGAAATTATCTTCAGTTGTGCACGGTCAGTACCTCATCCAGTAGCCTGCTGCTGCTCACTCTGACAGCAGATGTAGACCTAGAGAAAAGAGCCGTTTTGCTCTCTACCAGGAACCTTTTGTGCATGTCTCAATTAGAACAAAGGCTGGCACTTGCTTTTGGAAAATGTTATGGTGTTTTAGGAGATTACATCCAACAAGGCTTATCAATAAATATAGAGTGGGTCAAAACTAGGTTTACAGTTGTTTGTATGGAAAATAATACAATAATGAATGGATAATAATATAAGAATAAACTCTGTTTCACATACAACTGTAAACCTACTTTTGCCCCTCCCTGTACTATTGTATGCTGTGTATTGTAAGTGTTATTTTCTGTCTGTTAAACTAAAGGTGACAATAGTAGAATTATCTTCAAGATTAAAGAAGGTATCTTCTTATACATATGGCTTTTACTATTAGATGATGAAAGAACATAGCAGCTGTAAGACGAAAGGGGTGCTAGGCCTTGAATCTCCTTAGGTAATAGCATTGCATAGATCACCACACACACACACACACACACAGGAGTACATATAAAACTAGTAAAATTTAATAAGCTCTATGGATTGTATCAATGTCATTTTCCTGGTTTTGATATTGTACTCTACTTATTTAAGAGTTACCATTGAAGCTAACTGGGTGAAAGGGACTTTTCTATAAAGTATTTTACATTTTCCTATAAATCTTTAATTACAATTCACCCTTGAACAACATGGGTTTGAACTCTAAGGTCCACTTATAAGTGGTTAGGAGTCAGCATATGCAAAGGGCCAACTTAAATTACACATGTATTTTCGACCTTGCGGGTAGTCAGTGCCTCTAACCCTGAGTTGTTCAAGGGCTTACTGTATTTCAAATTAAAAGTGAAAAAAGTGGTAGGCCCACAATTTCAGAAATGTAGATAGTGACTGTGAAAGTGTGGCTACCATATAATTTAAATAAATCCTTTTAAGGTGTTTTAAGAAAGAAAAACATCTCTGAGGGCTGCCTAGGAAAATCTGTATCAACCTAAACTTCCACCACAGCACTCCACCTGTAGGTGTCACTGTTAACGGAAAACTAATATAGCAGCATCAGATAGGGTAAAGAAGAGCCCCTGGTGCCTTTACACGTTATTGTCACACACAGCAATGTCACAGTAATAATACCTGGGCAGTACTGTTATCCCCGTCTTACAGAGACCTAGTAGCCTGGGAAAACTAGTGGCGCTACAAGTGATGATCTGAACCCATTTCTGACTTAACTCAAAAAGGCCAAGCTCTTTCCAGTTTGCCATCTGCTTTCCTTGGAGAGGTGCCCGCAAATACAGCAGGCACTGTAAGGTATATATTAACATGACTGGTTGAAATACAGTGAAATAACTAAAAAATTATATGATGAATTATCTGAAATTGTTATTGTTAATAGAGTCAAATGATTCTGACATAAGAACACAAAATCTTTTTTTTAATATATTTTATTGATTATGCCATTCCAGCTGTCTCATTCCCCCCCCCCTTTATTCCTCTCCACCCTGTACCCCCTCCCTTCCACCAGCATTCCCTACCTTAGTTCATGTCATTGGGTCTCACATATAAGTTCTTTGACTTCTACATTTCTCATACTGTTCTTAACCTCCACCTGTCTATTTTGTACCTACCATTTTTACTTCTTATTCCCTGTACCTTTTCCTCAATTCTTCCTCCTACCCCTCTCCACTGATAACCCTCCATGTGATCTCCATTTCTGTGAATCTCTTCCTGTTCTAGTTGTTTGCTTAGTTCATCTTCAGTTTTGTTTTTGCTTTTTTAGGTTCGGTGGTTGATAGCTATAAATTTGTTGTTATTTTACTGTTCATATTTTTTATCTTCTTTTTCTTAGATAAGTCCCTTTAACACTTCATGTAAGGGCTTGGTGATAATGAACTCCTTTAACTTATCTTGGAAGCACTCTATCTACCCTTCTATTATGAATGATAGTTTTGCTGGATAGAGTAATCTTGGATGTAGGTCTTTGCCTTTCATGACTTGAAATACTTCTTTCCAGCCTTTTCTTGCCTGTAAGGTTTCTTTTGAGAAATCAGCGGATAGTCTTATGGGAACTCCTTTGTAGATAGCTTTCTCCTTTTCTCTTGCTGCTTTTAAGATTCTCTCCTTATCTTTACTCTTGGGTAATGTAATTATGATGTGCCTTGGTGTGTGCTGCTTTCGGTCCAGCTTCTTTGCGACTTTCTAAGCTTCCTGGACTTCCTGGAAGTCTATTTCCTTCGCCAGATTGGGGAAGTTCTCCTTCATTATGTTTTCAAATAAGTTTTCCTTCTTGCTCTTCCTCTTCCCCTTCTGGCACTGCTATGATTTGGATGTTGGAACGTTTAAAGTTGTCCTGGAGGTTGCTAAGCCTCTGCTCATTTTTTTGAATTCTTGTTTCTTCATTGTGCTCTGGTTGAATGTTTATTTCTTCCTTCTGCTCCAAATCATTGATTTGAGTCCCCGTTTCCTTCCCTTCAGAGTTGGTTCCCTTTATGTCACTTTTCATAGCCTTCACTTTTTCCTCTATTTTGCGATCATACTCAACCATTTCTGTGAGCATCCTGATTACCAGTGCTTTGATCTGTGCATCTGATAGGCTGGCTATCTCTTCATTACTTAATTTTATTTTTTCTGGAACTTTGATCTGTTCTTTCATTTGGGCCATTTGTTTTTTGTCTCAGAGTGCCTATAACTGTAGTAAGGGGCAGAGCCTTAGGTATTTGCCAGGGTAGGACAACCCACATCACTTTCTTGTGGCACTGTATGTGGGGGAGGGGTCCGAGAGGGAACAGTGCCGCTTGCTTAGCTCTCTGCTGGCTTTCAGTCACTTCCTCCACTACCAACAAGTAATTGCGTCCTTCTGGTGCAGATTCCTGGGTGGTTGTGTGTATGTTCTAGGACCCTGTGGGTCTCTCCAGTGAACTCTCCCATGAGGCTGGGAGTTTCTTCCACTGCCCCAACCCCCACAGGTGTTTTCAGTCAGAGATTTTGAGGCTTTATTTCCCCGTGTTGGAACCCTGGGTTGTACAATCTGTCTTGCTCCCCAGTTGTTCCTTCCGGTTTATTCGCACACAAATGTAGGACTGCCTAGTCCTCCAGCCACCACCTTGCCACAAGTCTTCTCCATCCCAGCTGCCCTTCTCTGCCCCTCCTATCAGTCTGGACGAATGTCTTTTCCTTAACTTCCTTGGTGGTCAGATTTCCATACAGTTCAATTTTCTGTCATTTCTGGTTGTTTTTTGTTTTTAAGTTTGTTATTGTCCTTCTTTTGGTTGTGCAAGGAGGCAAAGTGTATGTACCTATGCCTCCATCTTGACTGGAACTGAAAACCCTACTAAAATATCTTTATTAGAGTGTTCAGATTATGTTAAGCATTGTTTAGCAAGTTGAGAAGACTAATGAAACCCGTAAATACACACACCACTGGTGAGCCTGAAACTAAAATGTGTATATCAATCAGTTCACACACTACCACAAAATTGCTAAAATCAGAGTATGTGATAGAGAAGAAATCCAAAGCCAACCCCTTTTGCTTTGGGGGACTGGCTTTTTGTAAAGCAAATAACAGTTTGAGCTAGAGACTAAAAAGGAGAAGCTTCTATAAAATATAAGGTCAGGGAAGGTTGTTTTCTAAAGCTACCATTTAAGCCAAGCCCTAAAAAGTGAGGCTGTATTGGCCACATGAAGAGGAAGAATGTTATAAGCAAAATGAAGAATAATGTGTGTAAGCTCTGATTCAAGAAAGAAATGAAAAGAAGACAAGTGGCCAAGACATAGTAACTGAGGGGAGAGATTGGCTTGTGATAAAATTGGAAAGGAAGGCTCAGACTAGGTGATGCAGTGCCTTGTAGTCCTGGTTAAGGAACTTGGATTTTATTCTGTGTAACAGGAAGCCTTGAAAGTCTAACAAACAGGAGCATTGTGATCCAATTTGTGTTTTAAGAGGATTATTTTTGCAGTTATGTGTATTCAAATGAGGCAGAAGAGAAATAGAGACTATTTAGGGAGATATTGAGAAAGACTGACCTCTGCCTTGGAAAGAAAGAACTATAAAAGAAAATCAATGTTAACATTACAGAGATTTATATTTGGGTCACAAAGCAGTGTAGTTACTGGGTGGTTCTCTCCTAGGCAACTCTCAAATAGTAACTTGGACATCTAGGCTCCATTCATTTTTTGACACTGCAGTCTATAATACATAGCCTTTACAGTCATCAGGAGGGGAAGAGAGGGTGTGGATGATTGCTTAGGGTTTCCTGACCAAGCATATACTCCTGTGGCTAGAACCCATTGACACTGGCCCAATTCTAATTGCAAGTGGCCTGGGAGATAGAGTCTTCCCTCATGGAGGGAACAATGATGATCTTGACTTGGATATAAGCAGTAGAGATGGAGAGAGGTGGATGAATTCTTGCTCTACCCCCTTTAATTTTCTCCTTTCATTTCCCGTTGCACTTATGTGATTTGGCTGTATTGGACCCTAGATGCAGTCAAGTGGGACTACCAGTGCTTCTCCGAGCATGCCCTGCCTGGAATGCCTGCATTTCGTAAACCTGCTTGTCTCATGAAGTGGAAAGCCCTGAGCCATGGCCTTACACATTTATTTCAGTTTCCTCAAGAAATTAGCACAGTACTATAGGCATTTAATAAAACTTTGTCACATTGAATTCAATCTGCTTAATTTGATTGTTGCTTCTATTGAATGCCATCTCTCTGAAGATAAGACTGTGTTTGTTCACTTTTACATCCTAGCACCCAGAACAGTAGGCATTCAGTGCATGTCTGAACCAATGAATGGGTATTTGATGTAACTATAGAACAAGTAGAGTCACAGAACCTCCCTGTTTACTTGACTCACTTAAATTCAGCTATATACGCAGGAAATAGAAAATCTTTAACGTGTCTGTGTTTTTGCCTGCCTTTTGGCTCAGTTAGCCATGCCCTGGGATGTTCCCTTGGTCTTTCTCTCATTGACAGCAGCCCAGTCATCTAGAATCAGGCTGCACTGAGCATGATTCTGATATTTAAAAGAATAGTAACTTGTGGGTTACATTAAAACCCCCGAATGCAACCAGCTTACTTCATTCACATTCATTTCAAGAAAGAGAAGCCTATGCCCGTCCGTGCTGGAGGAAAAACTGGCTAGGCTGCAACTAGTGCAACTACTGTCCTATACTTTATGGGCATTATAACAAGCTTTCCAGGATGATTCGGCCATATGCTGTTTTTGCCTTGCCTGCTGACTAGCTTTGTCTTCTGTAGTGGAAAGAGCACTGCACTATAAAGACCTGTTTGATTTGTTGTTTTGCCTTACACCATTTGTATGACCTTTCTCGTCTGTGAAATGGTAAAAAAATACCTACCCTACAGTGTTGTTGCTGAGATTTTAATAATTGTGGGAATGTTTTGTAAATTGTAAAGCATTATGTAAACATAAGTGGTATTACATGTACCTCAGTAACACTGCATTTGCTTATAATTAGCTCACTTTCTTCATTCTTGTGTTCCACTCAACATTATTTCTGTGTTAATAGAACTTCTTTCTATTTTCTTTATGCTGCTTTGTCCTTTTAAGGCCAAAAGGGGTTGCTTACCTTTTCAGTTGACCTAATTAGGAAGCTTATTTCCATGCCAGTTTACTGCGTGGGCTGGCAGCACATTAAAGAGAAGACACTGGTATCAGGCAGCACTGTTGACTGAGCAGCCATGCTGCCTCACACGGCCTCAGGTCCTCTGGAGCCGCAGGCCAGGGCACTCCTGAGTTCTCCTCTGTATCTTTTCATTAGGTGGTGAAAACAGCTAAAACTTTGGGCTTCTTCAACTCATTCCCTTTATTGAATCTCATTTTCTGGTTCTGTTCTCCAAACTGTGGGTGCAATTCAATTTTTTTATCCTCCACCATTGCCGCTAAAAAGTCCTGGCAGAGGAGAGGAATCTAGAACATGCTGATTTTTTTCCTCTGATGCATCTACTTACCACTGAAGTGAGTCAGTTTCTTGTGCAGTAAATAGTCTATCTTCGAATCAGCCAAGCCAGCATTGCCATTGCACTCTGCTGGTAAGTGTCTTATTGATCCATTAATTTACCATTTATTAACTGAGAATTTGAGTACCAGGATTCTCAATGAGTTGTCAGTATCACACTACAAATAATTCTTGTTTTTGCAAAGACTGAACTTAGTCTACATTCTCTTTGAAAGGACAACTGGGATTTCATGGGGAAGTCAATATCATAAAGCTATTGATTGCTGTTGTGCTAAGGATTAGAGAAGGGAGGGGTGGTGCTTCCCTAAGACATTAGGTCTGTGTCAGACGACTGATTGCTATAAAGAATAAGGATATTTCATGTGGTGGGAGCTAGCACCAGGTGTTTCTGTGGGGTACACGTGCTTACATACACAGTTATTTTATTTAATTGTATTTTTGATGGTTAAATTATTTCTCATTATTAAAAGTAATAGTCATTATAAAAATTTGGAAATTACAGAAAAGTAGAAAATCCAAATTATTAAAATCTCATCACCCAGACATATGTACCTGATTTTTATGGGCTTTTTTAGTGTATGCCTTTGAATAATTTGTGTTAGAAAAATCATTTTATTGTGGACTGCCTCTTATTCATAAATATAAGTAGAAGGGAAATTGACACAGATAATCCACAACAGTAGCTAAATAAAAAATAATATTGCATTGTTGCCTGTCCAGGCCTTCCTTGGGTCTTCCCTCCTCTTTTTTCCATTTCCCTTCAAAGTCTTCTTCGACCTCTTTCCCTTTTATACTTTCATTCAAGGAAGATTCACCTTCCTCATAATATTATGCTTCTGTAGTTTCTCACACTAGTTCACCAATCCCTCCTATTTCAGCAAAGTATGAGCATATTTCTAAAGAGGTCTGGGAATAGTCTTCACGTGTCAGCCATAAATTCAAAATTTCTACGCATTCTCCTGATTTATCTTAAAGGTTCATATGAACTTTGCCTTTCAACTTTGTATTTATTGTGTTATAAAATATATTAAATGCCTTACCTCTGAGTAAAATTCTTCAGGAAGCTGTGCCACATTTATCAGGTGACTTTAAACCCTCTCTGACATATGGCTGCATCTCCTGGGGGTACCTGTTGCCCGAATTTGAGAAACCTGGATTCTTGAGATGAGTTTGTATTTCTAAGACTATTATTAAATAAAGAAGTAAATGAATCAGATGTATACTAGATTCCCAGTGATTCTTAGTGGAGAGACGTGGGACGTGCCTTCCTAGAGGGGAAGTGTCAGAATCATCTGGAAAGTTTTGTCAGATTTTGCTCTGCCACCTTTTCAGTTTGAGAATTACTGCTGCAGTAAGCTCTTGTTCTAATTGGAAAGCACTTTGTTTCTCAATTATATTAGGGTAAAAAAAAAGATGAGGACCACAAGTTTTTATATAATATATATATATATATATATATTTGTTGTTTTGTTATTTATTTCAGCCAAAGGTGATATAGTCAATTCAGTGCCCTCCCTCCCCACTCCCCAAAGAGTCCTTTACTTGTCTTGTTTCTATATGTCAAAGGTTAGGATTCAGAGCCACGCTGGTCCTGAATTAGAAAATTATTTTGCTGCATTAGAAATGCTTTTTGTTTTTGTTTTTACTTTTATTGTTGACATTATTACAGATGTCCCCATTCTCCCCCACCCCTTTGCCCATCTCTACACAGCCCCCAACCCCTCTTCCCTCTGGCCATCACCCCACTGTTGTCTGTAGGTTATGCATATATATTCTTTGACTAATCCCTTCACCTTCTTTCATCCAGTTTATTTTGTTCATTAGATTTCACATATAAGTGGATCATATGGCATTTGTCTTTCTCTGACTGGTTTATTTCACCTAGCATAATAATTTCCAGGTCCATCCATGCTGTTGTAAAAGGTAAGATTTCCTTTCTTTTTATTATGGCTGCGTAGTATTCCGCTGTGTAAATGTACCGCAGCTTTTTTATCCACTCATTTACTGATGGGCACCTGGGCTGTTCCCACATTTTGGCTATTGTAAATAATGCTGCTATGAACATAGAGGTGCTTATAGTCTTTCAAATTGGTGTTTTGAGATTCTTAGGATATATTCCCCAAAGTGGAACTGCTGGGTAAAAAGGCAGTTCCATTTTTAATTTTTTGAGCAAACTCCATACTGTTTTCCACAGCACCAGTCTGTATTCCCATCAGCAGTACACTAGGGTTCCCTTTTGTCCACATCCTTAACAGCACGTGTTTGTTGATTTATTGACAATAGACATTTTGACTGGTGTGAGGTTCTATCTCATGGTGGTTTTAATTTGCATTTCTTTAATGATTAGTGACATTGAGGAACTTTTCATATGTCTTTCGGCCATCTGTATTTCCTCTTTGAAGAAGTATGTATTCAGGTCTTTTGCCATTGTTTAAATGGATTGTCTGTCTTTCCGGTGTTGTTTTATAAGTTCTTTATATATTTTGGAAAGTCACCCCTTATCAGAGGTATCATTGGTGAATATGTTCTCCCATACAGTATATTCTTTTTTCATTTTGTTGATGGTTTCTATTGCTGTGCAGAAGCTTTTTAGTTTGATGTAGTCCCGTTTGGTTTTTTCCCTTTGTTTTCCTTTGCTCTAGGAGGCATATCGGCAAAACTATTGCTGCGAGAGATATCTGAGATTTTACTGCCTATGTTTTCTTCTAGGATTGTTATGGTTTTGCAACTTAGTTTTTTTTTATCCATGTTGAGTTTATTCTTGTGTATGGTGTAAGTTGGTGGTCTAGTGTCATTTTTTTTTTTGCATGTCCACTTTTCCCAACACCATTTATTGAAGAGACTGTCTTTACTCCATTGTAAGCTCTTGCCTCCTTTGTTAAATATTAATTGACCATATAGGCATGGGTTGATTTCTGGACTCTCTATTCTATTCCATTGATCTATATGCCTGTTCTTATGCCAGTACCAGGCTGTTTTGATTACAGTGGCCTTGTAATATAGTTTGATATGAGGTATTGTGATCCCTTCTACTTTGTTCTTTCTCAAGGTTGCTGAGGCTATTCAGGGTCTTTTTTGATTCTGTATCCATGTTTGGAATATTTACTCTAGATCTGTGAAATATGCCATTGATATTTTAATAGGAATTGCTTTGAATCTATAGATTGCTTTGGGTAGTATGCACATTTTAATGATGTTAATTCTTTCAGTCCATGAACACAGTATGTGCTTCCACTTACTTGTATCTTCCTCAGTTTCTTCTTCAGTGTCCTGTAGTTTTCTGAATACAGGTCTTTTATCTCCTTGGTTAAATTTATCCCCAGGTACTTTATTTTTTTTTTTTGTTATTGCAATAATAAATGGGATTGTTTCTGTAGTTTCTCTTTCTGATAGTTTGTTATTGGTATATATTAAATTCCACTGATTTCTGAATATTAATTTTGTACCCTGCTATTAATATTTTGCCAGATTTGTTTATTAGACCTAGCAGCTTTTTGGTGGATTCTTTAAGGTTTTTTATGTACAGTGTCATGTTATCTGTGGATGATGACAGTTTTACTTCTTCCTTTCCAATTTTGATGCCTTTTATTTCTTTTTCTTGTCTGATTGCTGTGGCTAGGACTTTCAGAAGTGCTTTGTTCTTTAAAGTGTCTGCGGAGCTGTATCTAGTATGACCATGTAGTGCTTCAGTGCTTTTAGCTTTCCTTCTTTTCCTTTTGTTCTGTGCCTTCTATCCTTCTGCCTCCTGCTGGTCTTTTAGTATCACCATCTTAGTGAGAGACTGAGGCCCATTGGCATATACTCCATTCTTATTTGAGGCCCAATGCTATAAGCTACACTTTCTAAGACATATAATACTATGACAAGTATAAGAAATTAATTCCATGATAAAAGGATATCTGGCGTAGCCCTGGCTGGTGTGGCTCAGTGGATTGAGTGCCGACCTGTGAACCAAAGGGTCACTAGTTTGATTCCCAGTCAGGGCACATGCCTGGGTTGCCAGCCAGGTCCCCAGTAAGGGGGTGCACGAAAGACAACCAAACATTAGTGTTTCTCTCACTCTCTTTCTCCCTCCCTTCTCCTCTCTAAAAATAAGTAAATAAAGTATTTAAAAAAATAAAATAAAAGGACATCTGGCATAAAAACTGTTTAGGATTATCCCTCTTGCAGCCAAGTTCATCTAGAGCATTTAGCAGGAGTGGTCTAAGTACTGACACAGCAAGGCAGTTGTTGCCTTATGTGTAGGAACTCCACTTTTCAGGAAGCATACACCTCGCTCTTTGAGAACCTGTGAGAACCTCTATTTCCAGAGTCAGGAGAGAGGTCAAAGATCTACCACTTCAGTTACTATATGCTGAATCTCAATCTGTCGTGCTCCTCCTTTGTGTTTTCTACACCCTCTACCTCTGACACTTTGGGAAGTCTAAGGTATAACGTAGGTAAATTAACAACAGTGCCCTGGCTGGTGTGGCTCAGTGGACTGAGTGCTGACCTGTGAACTGAAAGGTCTCTGGTTTGATTTCCATTCAGGGCACGTGCCTGGGTTGCGGTCCAGATCTCCAGTTGGGGTGTGTGTGAGAGGCAACTGATCAACGTATTTCTTACATATCCATGTTTCTCTCCCTTTCTCCCTTCCCCTCTCTCTAAAAATGAAAAAAATATTTAAAAAATTAACAACAATAAAATATATTTAAAAAAATCAAAAATAAAAAATTAACAAAAAAAATATGACCAAAATAAAAATTGTCAGGCTTTATAACTATATCTTTTCCAATTCCTTTAATCTTTTTAATTTCCTTTTATACATTTATTATTTTTTTCTTTGGGACTAAACTAA